>BLKR01009805.1:0-86374 GCA_011170035.1 Teleogryllus occipitalis | reverse complement strand
AATCTTCTTTTTTCATAAGAATTATTTCAAAAGTTGACTTTAAAAACAGATTTCATTAAGGAAAAACCTCTATCTTCAACATTTTCGTTGTTGGAAGTGGTCTGAAAAAAACTAACTTTTGCAATTTTCAAAAAATCAGGGATTGTAACGAAAATGGGACCTGCACCATTCTTTTAAGCGTTATTTACGCTATTTGACAACAAAATGTAATCAAAAAAGTTGGAGCCATTTTTTTAAAATGTCCCAGGGGCTTCATGTAAAATACCCTCTAAAATTAAAATATCAATTTCAAATTCAAGGGGTAGGGGCATCAGCTATATCGGTTGGGGAACATCAATTGTGAAGAAAATCCGCTGAATCGACTGAAATTAGGTGCTAGCGTTGTTCACACGTCGTCAATCTGTTTTTTTCGGTATCAAGGACCCACAAAATATGGATTCTGACTACACCAAGTGTTACAGGTTTTTTTTACACTTAGCAACTGGATTTATAAATTTTTTCGTTACCAGGGCCCGTCAATAACAGTTTTTCTGCCGAATATCGCTGTTTTTTTCCATATCATCACATAACTTCCTCTATACTCCGTAAGCAATTGCGAAAAAGTAAAAGCAGTTTTCTTGAATACTGCAATAACATGGTAAGTTATGCAGTAAAACAGTTACCATACCAAGAATGTGAAAAAAGTTGCTGACGAAGAGTTGAAAGAACTCAACTTTTAAGACTATGAGAATTCAGTAATGCGCAGTATAAAAATAGGCGCAATAACTCAATCAAATATTTGCATTTTCAGTCAACATCGACACTACTTCATTGTTTTTGGATTGTCTACTAGTTTCTGGGCATTTAACGAAACCGTAGACGCCTCTCAAAAGGCTAGAGGTTACATAGTTTTCTTTCAACTTGTTCGTGCATAGGAAAGTTTCAGGAATGGTGTTATTCGTACATTGAGTTTTCTCTTTTTAGACTTTTTGGTACGAGTTGTGGAATAATAGGATGAGACGTGTAAGGATATTTTCGTAGGAAAAAGAAAGTTCCAATGAAAAAGAAAGTTCCATGAAAAAGAAAGTTCCATGAAAAAGAAAGTTCCATGAAAAAGAAAGTTCCATGAAAAAGAAAGTTCCATGAAAAAGAAAGTTCCATGAAAAAGAAAGTTCCATGAAAAAGAAAGTTCCATGAAAAATAAAGTTCCATGAAAAATAAAGTTCCATGAAAAATAAAGTTCCATGAAAAAGAACGTTCCATGAAAAAGAACGTTCCATGAAAAAGAATGTTCCATGAAAAAGAAAGTTCCATAAAAAGAAAGTTCCATGAAAAAGAAAGTTCCATGAAAAAGAAAGTTCCATGAAAAAGAAAGTTCCATGAAACAGAAAGTTCCATGAAACAGAAAGTTCCATGAAAAAGAAAGTTCCGTGAAAAAGAAAGTTCCGTGAAAAAGAAAGTTCCATGAAAAAGAAAGTTCCATGAAAAAGAAAGTTCCATGAAAAAGAAAGTTCCATGAAAAAGAAAAGATTTCTTTTGAAAGAAGTGGTGCTCCACAGTAATCTTTCGCTTTTTGCTGCGCAGTGTTCAATCGATGCACTGTCACCTACGGCAAACAACTATCACACCGGAAGCGATGCTAAAATCGCATTTCACTCAAAGCACCCTTTTTCACGGCAATCGTCCGACGGCGTGAAATATGACCGAATGAGATTGCCGCTCGTTTGCCACGGTTGAATATCATGCAAAAACTGCCTTTGCGCCAGCGGACCCTCTATAATTGACACCTAACTGAGTGATTCCTTTAGACAACATGTCTATTACAATAGGGAGTTTAAGCACCACGCGTAAGGTAGCGACGTTATGCACTAACAGTCACGTGACGGACCTTGAAGTCATAATGTCTTGCCTTAGGCCTAAATAAATAAAATAAATAAATAAATAAATAAATAAATAAATAAATAAATAAATGTCTTTATTGGTGGCGAGGCTCAGGCTATTTAGCCTGCTCTTCCGCCTGACCACAAAGGCCACAAAGGCCTAAGGTAGGACCTTATACCTTCATAAATAGTGCACGCCTATTTACCGAGTCTCTACGGCCACCTTGCAATGGCCGCCTAAAAACAGGAAACGTTGGGGATTGTTCCATCTCTGACAAACCGATTCCCGTATCTCAAGCAGTTACAATTATTCCTTACTAACTCTACAACGCTGGTAAGAATTAACAGGAAATGTGGGAGAAGTGTTTGGAAAGAAATTCGCGGAAAAGAACTTGAAATCATATCTTCGGGATAGGTTATGACTTACTCTCATAATGAAGGCTGTTTGAAAATATTTCCTACGTTCTCAAGAACAGTCGATTCAAAATTCCAGAGCACATACTCATCGCAGAGGGCCACAAAATCTAAAACTCCGAACACAATGTACATTTTTTATTCTCTCGTCTGGTATTGTGGTTTAAAAGTCTTACCGGTAGCCTAGACTCTCTGATATATTATACAACTTCTTTGTTCAACGCTTGAAATGTTTCTTTTGTTACAATGCATAACGCAATGTCGCAATTCCTAAAACTCTTCTGAACGTTGTTCATTATGAGCGTATAAAGTCGTTGGCCACGTGATCAATAGAGTTGAAGCGTGTCTCCTTACGCCTGGCGCTAAAACTCCCTAATGTAAAGTCCCTTCGTTCAAATCTTCACCATAACAAGGCATAAACCCCATGTTCTGCGAGAATGAAACAGGTGCGAAATTCTAATCGAATTCTCATTTTCCAAATGCTGTGCTTGAAGCACAGTCAGAAATTTCTGCATCACTTTTAATGTAAAAGTACATGAAATTTGATTAAATGACATTAATTGAATTTACATACATTTTCATGTATGTAAATTCAATTTAATGTACACATGCAATAACGTTAATGTACCCACGTAAGTTATGTTAACAATCGTACATTAAATCTACATTGATTTTAAATTAAACATTAAATTTAATGTACAGGTACATTAATCTCCCTTTAATACACAAGGTACATTAAAATTAATGTATAATCATACATTAAACCTACATTAAATTCAATGTAACTTCTGACAGTGTAGTCCTCGCGCTTCGTCCTGGCTTTGACTCCCCTCGGCCCACCGTGCCTGATATTGACCTGGGCGACGCGCCTCCCCCCCCCCCGTCGCGCGCCGTTTCCTTATACAGAGCCCGTCCCTCCACGGGCGCCCGCCCGCCCCCGCGCCGCCCCCGCCGCCGCCGCAGCTCTGCGTTACGTAAAGGCGCCGGCAACGTTCCCACGCCCCCTCTCCGCCGCCGCCGCCGTCGCCGCCCGCCCGCCCACCGGCTGCTGCAGCAGAGACCGCGTCGCCGCCGTCGCCGTCGTAGACGCGTCTGCGGTTCAACGAGAGCGAACGCAGGAGTTACCTCACGGCCAACCTCACCATTGTCTCATAAGCGACTCTGGCTGCGAGGCCCCGCGGTTCGATTGATTGATTGATTGATTTTTTCGTCTTTCCGGGCGCGTCAACTGCTTTGGTCATTAGTCCCGTTAGTGTAGTGCATGTTTTTTTCTCGGGAGATGGCGGTGATCTTCCCCGCTGGATGGCGAAAACCGGCGCCGACCTACCCTCGGCTAGCGGGGTTCCCTCTAACCAAGACTCTCCCACCAGCGGGGCACCGCCCCAGCCGGGACAAGCTCTAAGCTCCCGACCGGTCTCCCGGAATATGTGGTAGTGTAGTGCATGTTAGTGTAACTGTGTGTGTGTAAGGGGAGAGAATAGGTCAAGGAAGAGGAAGAACAGATCGCGCGCGGTCCGGGGCCCGTTTGGTAGGGTAGTGCTCCGGCATTCGCCTGATAGTGATCGGAGAAACCAGGGAAATCTCCCTGGGGTTCGAGTCCCAACGGTGGCGCACTTTCGGTACTATATAGATAGCTAGGGTGAATTCAGACCATGTGACGGAGCATTTTGGTGACTGGCTGCTGTGGTCGGTAGTTTTCCGTGGTTTGTCTGATCAATATCAGGCGAATGCCGGAGAAGTAAGTTTACAGGCCACGGGCCGTGCGGGATCTCTCCGTGTCCCAACCTTTTCTTTTACACACACACACACACGCGCGTTAATGTTTACATGCAGTACATTCCTGCACACGAGGCCAGACGGGTGCTTAGGGTTTGCCCCAACCACACTGGTAGAATCGGGCCGAAAACCTGGCCATAATGGCAAAAATCAAAGTGCGCATTCGGAATTCTGAGTTAACAAATCTCGTTCGGAAGACACTAGAGCACACTACTTCAGCTCAAGAAAGTTATTTCAACCGTTTTTGTCTTCCTCGCGGTCTCGTGAAGTTACCGTTGCTCGAAAAACTCGAATGCATTGATTCTTATAAACGATATTTGTGAAATTAAAAAAGAAAGTGTTTAAATTGCTCTGTGGATTCTTTTTGTATTTCCAAATAGAAGACACTTTTCACTATAAGTTAGGTATATTTTTAAGAAAAAGTGTCAGATAATTTTATGTATAATACGGCTAAATTCCAACGTATTGAGCGTAACAATGTGTTACGTATATTGTGGATTATATTTTTAGTCCTGCGTATTCCTGCTTCAATCTTTTTTTTTATTTATCAAGTAGAATGCCCTTAATCAGAATAATACACATTTAGCTGCATATATCTGCACCTGTTTGTTTTATAACCTTTATACTGCAATGCTACATAGTAAGATTTAACACTAGATATTCCGGAATTGCCATCTACGCCACAGGGAATTATTTTCTCTTTATATTTTTTCCATTTCTCTTTCTTATAATTATTCTTAATAAGAAAACTACTGATATAAATTTTTGGAATGATAACAATATTAACCCGCGACCGCGAGAACTATTGTATCCATTTTTTGACACATATAATTCATTTTTATGAGTCAGTTAGCCATTTCCAAATCGCCATTTTAAATTTTGAAATTTCATTAAGATATTCGGAATAAGTGATCGGCAGAACCCCATATGTATATTTTTTATGCATTTTCGTTTGTTTTTAAATGAGTAGATTCGCCATTTTGAATTTTGAAATTTATTTATGATATTCAAATTCAGCGACCTCAAAACCCATTGATACCTATTTTTAGGTAAATCCACTCGCATTTGCAATTATGACCAGGTTTTAGGCTCGATTGAACCAGTGTGCGGCGGGTGAGGGCGTTGTTGGCGGAGATACGAAGAGGGGATGTCCTCGCTAAGAGACGCGCGTACCCGGTCCTTGTAGATCACGCCACTCATCGTGGGAAAAACACCGCCACCTCCGAGATAAAATGTTCTCTGCATTGACGGTTCTAATGACGCTCACAGTTTTAAGTGCATAAAACGTCACTTTTCATCCATAATAGTGCTCAATTTCATAATTTTGTAACCTATTTTAGGAGCCAAAATAATCACTTTTTTGTGCCTAAAATTCCGAAGACTAGTCATTAGCAATGACGTATTTTGTGTAAAACGCGAAAAAAACTTGTCATAGAATTGATAAAAAACTTAATGCGAAAAAATTAACACAAAAAACCTTTCCCGCGTAAATTTGAAGAAAAAAATTACGCGAAAAATAATGAAATTCTGATCTTTGGGCGCAGCAAAATCTTTGACGCGCGAATCTCGAAGCACTGCTGCCCTGGTCATCGCGCTCAGGAGCAGCTCAAGGACACGACGCGCGCTCGCCGCAGCGGCCGCTGGGCGCGCTGGTGGCGGAGTGGACTTCCACGGTTTTCACGAAAAACTTACGTGTGGAGAAAGTGTCCACTCATTCCTATGTTTTCCGTCTATCTAAGGACTAGACATCGGATGTTTAGGCATTAAAATATCGTCTTTTAGGCGCCTAAAAAGGTACTGAAAATGTCAAGAATAAGGAGAAAAGAGGCACTTTCATAAATTACATACACGATAAAATGAAAAATTGTAATTTTTGTCTATATAATTTTGTAAACTTAAATGCACAAAATAAGTTCGTACATTTTAATGTAAAAATGGATTTACATATTTACAACTCTTCTACATTTTATTTTTAATAATTTGTATTAACCAGTAATATTTGCATATTACCAGGAACTTTTCAAGGATCACAATTTCAAATTTGTGACGACTGGGAGACCAAATAAGTTTGAATACGGAGAAGGATATCGGAACGATGTGACTGGTATATATTATAAAAGTCCAACACTA
Source organism: Teleogryllus occipitalis (assembly GCA_011170035.1). NCBI lineage: Eukaryota > Metazoa > Arthropoda > Insecta > Orthoptera > Gryllidae > Teleogryllus > Teleogryllus occipitalis. The sequence continues at coordinate 80,195 of BLKR01009805.1, read as the reverse complement.
GCAATACTGAAACCTGGGTATTTATATTTATTTTCACTTAAAATTTCTGTGCCCTCGGTGTATTGTCAATCGACCATGTTCTCAGATCATGGCTGGTATTTGTGAAATAGAGAAATGGAGAAAAATCTGTTGGTATACCTTCAGGAATTCTCTCGTAATTTAAAATACCAAGAGGTGAATTGATTTTGTAATAAATGATCACGTTAGACCAACGCCGATTTTCCGATATCTTAGCATTGTGTATAAAAATAATAAATAGAAAGGCGAAAATGTCCTAAAAAGGTATTTATGCAAGAAAAATGCATTTATGCTAAAATAAGCAAAAATGAGCATTATAAAACTTCGTCATATGTCATAATTTGTCATGATTCATGCACACATATTATCAGCCTTTAAATAAGTGCGCTATAATAAAATAGGAATTTCCCTAAACATCCGAAGTCTACAATGACACATGGCCACGGTATTTTCTTTTTCTGACACTTCTCTTGCTTTTCTTCTTCTTGCTCTCTGATCACCGCACAGAGTCTTTGCCTCAACGAGAGCAAAAGCTCACCCAGAGCATTTAAACGTGTCCTACACTGTACATCGACATTTTTATGCAAGCCTTGCATTCAGAGTGATGTCCCTGTTGTCGATCAATCAATACATGTCTAAGAACTTTTCATGTTTTCGTATTCTTGGGCAGCTCAGCTACAGCAGTCACATTCTCTGACTTAATGAGGTCGACCCCCCCCCCCCATTCGGGCACGTAAACGTATGGAACACAACAATATTCCGGATATTTTTGGAAATATTTCTGCCGATTTATTCTCATCTGTCTAGAAACCAATACCTTTTAGAATTTTTTTGTTTTTTTACGATCTTGGGTTGCTAGTTCTTCTGCAGCACTTTCTTTTGTGCAAAAGTAGCATAGACTGTGCTCTATGTGTAGTGCAGATCAATTTTCAGGAATTTATGTATAACTTTGCATTCAGAGAAAGCTTTTGTTTCATCCACTGCAATTAAGGTCGCAAGTGGGATCGATCGATTCATGTCCACGAAAATTTCTTATCCAACTTTATGCTGTCTCTGGTTCTGCGATTTAAGACTGACGATTGAAAGCGACGATTGAAACGCGCGCCTCGTCTTGTGCAACTCGCTCACGATTGATTGTCTCCGACCATTAGTCTTATTAGAGTAGTGTACTCCAATGGCTACTAGTCCTATTCCGACAATGTACTCCTATGACCATAAGTCTTATTGGAGTAATGTATTCCTATGGTCATTAGTTCTATTAGAGTATTGTACTCCTCTGACCATTAATTATCTTAGAGTAGTGTACTCCTAAGGCTTTTTGTCATCTTAGAGTAGTGTACTTGTATGGCTATTAGTCCTATTAGGATGATGTACTCCTATGACTATTAATCTATTAGAGTAATCTACTCCTATGGCCATTAGTTCTATTAGAGTAGTGACTCCTAATACCATTAACCCTCATAGAGGAGTGTACTCCTATGGCTATTAGTCCTCTTAGGGTAATCTACTCCTATGGCTATTAGGATTAGTATACTCCTGTGGCCATTAGTCATTTTAGAGTAGTGTACTCCTGTGGCGATTGGTCGTATTAGAGTGGTGTAGCCACCAGTCCTCTTAGAGTACTGTGTGTTATATCCCGGGAAGTGGCGGTTCTCCTGCCCGCTAGAACTTGGGATCCGGTCTCGACTATGACGTCACTTGCTGGACTTTATTCCCTCCAGGGATCTCCCTTATCGGGGCACAGCACCAGCCTGACAGGCTTTAAGATCCCGGCAGGTCTCCCGACATGTATGTTAGGGCCCGGTATTCGCCCGATTGTGAAAGGAGAAACCACGGAAAACGGTTTCTCGGAAAGCGGTTGAATTCGACCTAGCTGTGTAGCTAGTGTGGAGACTCGAGCCCCAGGACATCCCCGTTCAGTGTCGCTCCAGAGGCCACGGCAATGCTAGCTCTGAGCTAACACAGCCTACACGCGTTTACCAGGAAAGCGCCCAAGAGAGATTTGCGAACAGAGGAGACATCTTAGCTACAGTCTCACCTATGCAGACGATAAAGCGAAGCTTGTCATTGTCTCTCTTCTCGTTCTTGATATTGATGTGCTAGTCCTTCTTCCTATACTTCATGTTTTCCTTATTCTCGGTCTTCTTGTATTATTTTTTCTCAGTGTCCTTTTGCGTCATACTTTTCCTTTTATCTTCTTTCCCGTTCCTATTTTTTGCCTGTTTTCCTTGTCGTTGATCTCTGCGTTTTATTTGGGAGTTCTTTTCACCTTTTATTACTCGATGTTAAAAGGGTTGCGATTATTACATCAATGTAGTTAAATGTGCATTAATAGGCATATTTTTGAGGTCCAACAGAAGAAGTATTATGATGATTGATAATTAAAAACCCGACATTATAAGCTTTTAAATAGAAACATAATCCTTACCAAGACTTTGATTTAAAAAAAAAAAAAAAGTCCTTGGACATACTTCATTCGAGAGAAAGCGTGTTGGCTACCGAGCAGCAGTCAATCCCATCAACTCGTTATGGTTTCTCTTTCGTAAAATATTGTTTGACATGACTTAAGGGTCCCCGAGTGTTCCTCTGGGCTATACGCTTCAGAATTCTTATTGCATCGAGTAATGCGCTTCTGCAACAAGATTCCGTTTTCGATATATATTAGCGAGTCACATCGCCATGCATATTGAAAACTAATAGCCATATATTTAAACGTCTCGCTCATACTGTGGTATGCTTGTCATAATTAGGCCATTACTCCCGTAAGTGAAGTGCATGAAGAGTCCAGGAGGTGATAATGCTCTTCCACGCCTGGGACGTGAAATCTGCCGCCAACGAACACGGGAATGGGTCACCGCTCCAGCCAGGCCTAGCTCTAAGCTGCCGACTGATCTACCGACTCGTGGGACAGTGGAGTGCATACATAGGTAGGTATGTTTTAAAGGGAAGAAAGTTGTTTTTTTTAAATTTATTTCTTCTTGTTCGACAATACAGTCTTTCAAGGGTTTTAAAAATACAGAAGATTATTATACGACAATTTTGGATTGGCCATCCATAAGGTAAGTGAGGTTTAAATCCTGACATAATTATTGATTTAATGTTATTGTTAATTAAGAAAAGAAAGGAATATTATTATGTTAAGGAGCTGAGGGTATAGTGGTTTACGGGATTTTGAATTTGTCTTTGGAAAATCTTGACTTTATGCGTGGGTGGACCGCATTTTTTCCCATGTTAAAAATGATGGTACTTGGTGAGGTATGCAGATTGTTGTAAAAATTGTTAACTAATTTAGCTATGGTTTCTTCTAATTTTGTAATGTTTAATTCTCGATGAATTTGTTCATTTGTAATGAATCAGGGGGCATTTACAATATTTATTGGAAATATATTTTGAATTACTTTAATTTTATTAATATTGCTAAGAGCTGCACCTCTCCAGATTGGGTTTCCATAGGTTATAGTAGGAAGGATTGGAAGAAGGTTGAGGAAGGATATCGCGCGCGGTCAGTGGCCCGATTCGCATTCGACTGGCATTGATCTCAGAAACCGCGTAAAACTTCCGATGAGAGTAGCTGACTAATAGAATCGTCCCCAAGACAGTGGTGGAATTCATCGCGGCTCTCTCCCTTCTGTCAAAAATCCGCCACCACCGGGAGTCGAACTCGAGGAGCCTTGGGCAGTCGACAGCAGTGTTGCCATTGAGCCACTGCCAGACAGTGTGTCATTGAACTTCTAAAACAATCATTTGACTAGTTTGTTCAAGCTTCTACACACAAATCAGTAGTGTACGGGAATGTGTATAATATACAAAGATTCTTTAAATGCTTTTCATAAGCTGAAACTTGGTTAGTACATATACATAAAGAACACATTTGGCCCTGCTTGGAAATCAAACACTGGAAAGCGTTTCAGGTTCTATGATGAGTGTGAAATCAACAACGCCATCTCAGTTTTAATTTTAGGAAATTCAGGTTGGGAAGACACTTTTGGCAGACACTATCGAAGTTGTCATATTTTATTTGTACACGTTTATGAAATGAAAATCTTGCCAAAGGCATCGAAGATGGTTAAAGAACCGAAGCAATCAATTCTCCACTTATCATTGAAACGAAGCATATAAGAATCTGGATAATTTGTTTTTCAATGCATGTGTTTTGTAGAATACGTGAAGTGGAAGTGGGATTGAGCTATTTGCTTATACTCGCATCGCTTTAACAAATGCACAATATTTCCATTTTAATTACTTTCAGAGATCTTGTTCCTGGCACATGTCTTCGGTGTAGAAAAAAATTACCAGTCCTAAATTTGAGAAAGGAATAGTAAAATACTAATTGGGATTCGTTAACTTAATTACTTTATTGTCAACTAAGAGGATATTAGAAAAAAACGCAATTGAAAAAGGTAGATATTTATTCATTCGCACTTTTTTTTCGTTTGTACGTTCATTAACACAAACTCTCCAGAAATAAGTCCCATATAATTGTCCTTTTTTCGAAAAAAACAACCAAAAACAATCGTCTCTGTTACTTTACAGAAGGCAACGAAAACACTACTACGCACAAAAGGAGATTAAATACTTGTTGTTTGTTGGCAGTTTTGGCGACCCCTGTGATTCACCTGTTATTGGAAGTCCACTTGAAAGATTACATGGATGGCATGTGCCAACAAAGGAAAGCATTTTCGTTTGAGTAACGGCTCGCGCCAGATAAGGGTGTAAACATTTTTAGTTTTGCGAAATATGAGATATGAACTTATGAACAAATATAATTTAGTAGATATGTTTTTGATGGGGAAATAGTGCATGGTAGAAGACAAATATCGTTTTATTGATAATAGATTGACTTATCAAGAATAAAATAACACGCACGTTCCCTCCTTATCAACAGTATATAGTCATCGTATCGCTATTTTTTGAAGGAGTTTCAATGTGTTTAAATGGCTTCTGCAGACAATCATATTCAGAGGTGATTTAAAGGAATCTTTCTTAACAATTAACTTTAACACGTATGTATACATTTTTATGTCATTCAGACTCGTAGTTACTTCAAAAATATTTGCAAGGAAGTTCTATTTATTATATTCTCATACAATATTGTGGACATACACGTCTTCCATAAACTCGGTCCCTACTCAAGAAGTAAAACGAAGGTCGATAACACCCGAGAGAAAATTACTCGGCCACAATTACGTTTTGATTTTTTTTTCTACTCGACAACTTCCTTCAACACTTTTAACATATAATCATAAAAAATATATTTTTATAATAATCATTTTTCAAATACTAAATCGTGTTGCACGAAATTATCTAATAAAAGAAAAACATTAGACGCAGTTTATACACTGAAAGTGGTATTGCAAATAACCGTTTTCCAATAAATATACAAAGAAGGGAAAGACGTACTTAAAATGTTGTAATAAATACCGAAAGAATTTTAGAGGAATTAAATTATTTTACATCAATAAATTTCTACCCAGTATTTGAAATTCATTTGAAGTTGGAAAAATATACTTTCATTTCTACGGAGTATCTAATAGTGAAGAAAAGGGTAACAAATTCATTAGCAGAAATTTTGAGTGAGCTTTTCAAATATACTTCCAGTGGACGATATACGTTTTTAAAAAAGTTAATATTTTTGTAAGCAACTGAAACGCTTTTAGGTGACTTTCGGCTTCTGTAGAGTGATCAAAAGCTCATTGGATTCCTCTTGTCAAGAAAACTGATCGACACAATTCTTAGCCGATTCTTTGTAAGATATTCTGGAAGAATTCTCGAAAAACACGTTTTTAATTACTATGATAATTATATGATATACTTATTACCCGCCTTATTACCCACCTGATAATTACTATGTAGTACCAGCGAGTACATTGGTGAAATACTATGAATTACTATGTACTCTTTCCGGTATTTACTTACAGGAATGGTTACGAATTAATTTATTAGATTGACGATAATTAAACTTAATTTCGTATTGAAAAAATCATTGAAACATTTTAATTTAATTTTCCTTTTTCATGAAACTTTCTATACTCGAAAACTCATGAGCTGGGTAACTGTAATATGTTTAAAATTTATTTTTATTATGAATTTGCAAGCATAAATAAAACTTTTTAATATGAAAATTCTCGACGAAGGAGTCACGATAAGATAGTTTTAAATTAAGCTCGTTTTGTTGATAATAAGTTACAAATAAATCTAGTACTCGGGTGCTCGTAGGTTACTTTAGACAATTCTCGAGTCTTGCAAGAGGTCTCCATCGGGGAACAAAATTACTCGGAACGGAGTGACGTTTACTACAACGTAAATGCTTTTGGGGTAGTTGAAGCTTCTTTATGCGTGTCCAAGTTGGTAATGAGTAAAGACCGGATTTTGTTAGTAATTAAGTATATATTTTTTGTCTTTCTACTTACTGTTCTCAAAATTTTAATCTCGGCTCAAAATCTTAAATTTTTGCCATCTCAACACAATATCCAATTTCTTCGTTACATATTTTTACATATTTAGTACTACATTACATATTTTAAAAAATATTTTGCGAAAATAGCAAAATATGTATTCTATCAATTTTCTTCCATTTCATTACATTTTTATGAAAAGAAGTATTTTAAAAAAGCAGCATTTTTCCTTCACTCTTACTACACTCTCGAGTGATTGTTTACCGGTCGTAGATATGGCCAATTTTTTGCGATCAGGTCTATTACGTCTAGACTGTCTGCCAAATTACGGTCCTGGATGGCAATGGAGGAAGTTTTTACAACTGGCTGGAAAACTGTATGTTGCAAAATGTGCATCAACTTGTGCTCTCCAAATGATTTTTGAAATGTTTGTTTTATTTTTAAAATTTGTTAAGGAATTTAAAAAAATATACGCTTTGTATGTATTTGTAGTGTGTAAAAGTTTTTTATAATTAGTGTCTTTTAATATTACATAATATATCACATTTTACATATTTATTACATATTCTTACCGTTTTGATTACAAATTTTTGTACATATTTTGATGTTTCATACTATATGTTTTCCGGTCTCTAGTGATGAAGCTCCGACTTCGGCGATTGATATAAAAGATTGTTGATTCTTCGAACGTTTACTAACGCATTTATATGCCAAAAAACTATTCCCAAACGCTTGATTAGGAAAAAAGGAAACTAGTGGTGTTCCAAACAGCACATACTTTCCTGCGTCAGCACATACTATTTTTAAATTTGCAATTTTGGAAACTCCAGAGATTATTAAGCAAAACAATTTTCATGTGGAAACACTATGAAATGTTAACATGATTATATTCATTGAAATAATAATAATATTAACAATAATAATAATAATAATATTAATAATAATAATAATAATAATAATAATAATAATAATAATAATAGTTATAATAAGGAGACCCTATCATTACATGAAAATTACTGATCTTAAGAAAATTCACATATTAATTGTCTCACCAAAAAGTTGAATGGCGTATTGAAAATGTCAATTTTTGAAAGGAATATACCCAGAGTTATACGCTAGCGAACCGCTGAACGTGTTTAACTTGCCAGACGGTAGAGGGCGTTTGTGTTCTTTTTCATCGAAGCTTAGGCCATAAATCCTGATGGATGATAACATCGTTGGAACGCGGGAACGAGAGAGAGAAAGAGAAAGAACGCGGCTTTAAGAGAGGAGAAGGAGAGTATAAACAATGCAGATCAAAAGCAAAGAAAGAGAAATATGTTGTGACGCAGAGGCCGAAAGTAATAGGCGATAACAGTCATACGTGACAAACATCGGGAAAAGTATGAGACAGCAAATTTAATTTATTTATTGTAGGACCAATATAATCATTAATGTTCAGCAGTGATGTTTACGATATTGAAGAAGATGTTGATTTACGAGACTCAAAGTGGAATAGTTTTTGGAATGAAGGAAGAGGAAACCGAGAAATGAGAAGTCGAAATCCACCACGCGCCGTCCTTGTTCTTGACGAATTCCACAGGGCGCGTCGGAGGTTTGAACCCGGGCGCCCAGCGCCGGGAGCCTCGCGCGCCGGCGATGACAAGAGCGAAGCGCCAGGCGGGGGCGGAGGCGCAGCCTAAACAAAGCGGGCGCAGGAGCGAGTGGCGGCGATAACAGCGGCGAAGAACTGCAAATATTAACAGGCGCTGACGAGGGACTCAGCGGCGAATCAGCTGATAAGAGGCAGCGCGCAGCGCGGATAGAGGACGAAAAGGAAAGGTGAAGAAAGGGTGGCAGCAGGAGCAGGGCGAGGGAGGCGAAGGGAGGAGGAGGAGAGGGCATTGAAGGGCGTAGAGGGCAGGGGAGGAAAAGGGAGGGTGAAGATGGTGGCAGTAGGTGGAGGGAGAGGGAGGTTTGATTGATTGATTTTTTTTCGTGTTTTTGGGCGCGTCAACTGCTTTGGTCATTAGTCCCATAAGCGTAGCGCATGTTTCTCTCCCTCGGGATAAGGTGGTGATCTTCCCCCTCTGGATGGCGAGGTCTGGCGCTGACCTACCGTCGGCTAGTGGGGTTTCCCCCTAACCAGGACTCTCCCACCAGCGGGGCACCGCTCCAGCCGGGACAAGCTCTAAGCTCCCGAACGGTCTTCCGGAATATGTGGCAGTGTAGTGCATGTTAGTGTAAGTGTGTGTGTAAGGGGAGAGGATATGATAAGGAAGAGGAAGGAAAGATCGCGCACGGTCCTAAGCCCTTTGGTAAGGGTACTGCTCCGACATTCGCCTGGGGTTCAACGCAGTAGTAAGTGGATGAAAGCAAAAGGAGGGAAAGCAGCGCTCGCCAGTGGAGCTCGTTGGCGCCCAACGCGCGTCGAGCGCCGCGGGGTAGAGCGACGAAAGCGCGGGTGGCTGCGGAGGAGAATCCAAACTAAATGGAAGGCAGGTGGCGAAGAGAAACAACGATCCAGGCGAATGCCGAGGCCGCTTTGCCGTTCCTCTGTGGGCGGGGAAGGGCGGAGCGGGGCGGAGCGGGGCGGAGCGGGGCGGAGCGGGGCGGAGCGGGGCGGAGCGGGGCGGGGCGGAGCGGGGCGGGGCGGGGCGGAGCAGGGCGGAGCAGGGCGGAGCGGGGCGGAGCGGGGCGGAGCGGAGCGGGGAGGAGCGGGGAGGAGCGGGGAGGAGCGGGGAGGAGCGGGGAGGAGCGGGGAGGAGCGGGGAGGAGCTTTGTGCGTGTCCCGCACCGCTTATCAGGGCGCGCGCATCGCCCGCTGACCGCCGCTTGCCGCTTCTACCTCAAGCGCACCGGGATACAATCACCCCACTCGGAGGAAATTGCAACAGGTGAGCTCAGCCCTGGCTGACGCTCAGTACTGCGTCTCTGGCCGGGAGGTCCTGGGTTCGAGTCCGACTGGCGAATTTTCGACACCAGCAGCTCAGCGGGGTTGGAAGTCACCCGCTCTGAAGAAGAATTGTAGAGGCCGGTTGTTCTGATCGGTAATTTTCAGTTGACTCTTCGATCCAGGCGAATGCTGGAGCAGTACTCTAAGAAATAGGCCATGCACCTTTCCTTCTGCCTTATCCCATACTTTCCTCTTACACACATTTACATGACTACCGTGTTACATACGTCGTGAGGCCACTAGTGAGCGCAGAGGCCTTGTCTGGGGTGTTCCCCTATTGGAGGAGATAACCTGGAAGGAAAATCTCCCGCAAGACGGCGTGCAGGACTGCGCCGGATCTCTCCATCTAGAAGAGGAAGGACAGCGCCACTTTCTAAAATATTCATTCACTTCGCTGTCACAACTAATTACCATAGCAGGTGACGTCAATCCATCAATCGTACTATCCTCGTTCATCTGCTTGCCACTCGTCTTCTACTCGCCTACCTCGTGCTCAGTCACCCGTCTCTTCTCCACTCTTCTACTTCCCTACGTCTCCAGCACTCAGCCGTTTCTTCATCACGGGTCCTCTACTCGTTTTTTTTCATCATCACTGCTCCGCTACTCACCTGCCACTTTGTATTGCATTCTGTTTGCTACTTGTCCTTCAAATGATGAGTTCTCAGAGCAGTGTGCCGTCTGCCCGCTGTTACTTTCCTTCAAGCGTCGCCAGCTACTCCTCCACCTCCTCGCCACACACTCTAGAAACTAACATTTGTGTTGTACGTTCATCTCTTGGCCACTCCCTACCTTTGTAGAAGTGGTCTGCTATGTAGCGTTTCGTTTGCTACTTGTCTCAGACACGCGCGCTAGGTGCTCACTGGCCTGTCGCTTCTCTTCAAGTGCTAAACGTCTGGTCTTCTATCGGTTCCCTCCAGCATAACCGCTACACAATCATTTCCTTGCCTGCCGAACTGTACACGGTTACTTCTTCGCTATTCCTCGTTCTCCTCTTGCCCATCTCTTTGTTTCTCTTCCTCTATTCCCTTATCTCACCACTCGTCCTCTACTCGCCTACCTCTCCTCCTCTTTGCCCAGTCCGCGACTTCAATTTGCAACTCTTCTCGCGTAGGACGAGATGCCGAGTTCATGCCCGTCCACTCGCTAGTACAATCTCCCACGTCCGTTGCTCGCTTTCAAGTTCGTGAAGTGTTCAGTTTGCCATTGGTCACCTCCAGGGCAACCGCTACGCAATCCTTTCGCCTCTTGTATTCAAGAAACTGTCCTCTGTTCCTTCTATCTCATCTCTTTACTTGTCCTCTACTTGTCTCCACTCGTCCACTATGTGTCTCCCTTAGATCCTCGCGCGGCGAATTCCCAGGCGCTCGCCGCGCTGTCAACCTTTGCCATTTGTGATCACCTTTGCCATTTGCGTTCACCTTTGCCATTTGCGCTCACCTTTGCCATTTGCGCCCAACTTTGTCATTTGCACTCACCTTTACCATTTGCGATCACATTTTCCATTTGCGCTCCATTCGCCCTTTTCTTGGTCTCTCATCTGCGACTTTTCACCCCTCTTCCGCTCTCCACGATGGCGGAGTTTGATATGGTTTCTGCTGGAGTGTTGTATTCCACCCAGATCCTGAGTCTCGCGGCGCCGCTCACGTCGTTAGCTTGATAGTGCGGGTAGTGTGGCAGGCGGTGCTAAGCTCCTAGTAACCGGGTCTGCCCGGTTACTCACCAGTTGAGACTATGGCGCGGCGACCTTTTGGGTAGGATTGGGTGAAAGAAGCTTTTCGGAGTACTCTGGACCCTACATATACAAGTCCGACGGGAAAACTGATACCACCCGTCAGATTGCTCAGCTGTAACACTCACGTCGATAGCTTAAAGGTGCAGGCAGTGAGCAGCCAGGATTGGGGCTTCGAGCCGTCCGGATCTTCGTTCGGGTGGCCCCCAGTTGGGCTCTCGGATTCGTCGTGGCAGTGGCCCGATACTCTGGGCAAAGAGGAGGGAACTTGTTCCCGGCGCATGTTAGTGGCGCATTGTCGAGACTCGGGTACTAGCCTGGATAGCTAGGAGCTCTGAGCTAGCAGGGCGGCCCCCACCCAGGCATTGTATGGGGAGGTTGCCGCGAGGGCAATCTGGGTTCCGGCTGTATCGGATATCAGTCTGTCGGCATACTTGTGCGTCGGCGGGGGGTGTGGATAAAGGCATGAAGCCATAGGTGCCCACCCCGGGGTGAACAGCCCCCTGATAAAGGAGGCAACATTGGGTGTGGTAGACCACGTGTGCTTCGTATTCCTCTTCCTCAATTCACTCACCACCTCGCCACTGCTTCACCCGTGACCTACTCGCTCAGGTTTTCTTTACACGTCCGCTCTCTCGGTCACGCAGCTACTCATTCGCTTCCATCTCTACTCGTTGATCTATTTATTACACATCGTCCCCCGCTCGCTCATCCCTTCGCCGCGTGTTCGTTTCTTGCTTACCTCTCCGTCTACTCGCTTTCCTCTTCTCCACTCGCCTCAGTTGAGTACCCAACTCCCCGTCCGCTCGACCGCATTGCGCTAGCCCATGCTTCTCATCCAGTCACTCGCTGTTCATTCACCTTTCTGCTTCTCGCCCGACTCCGCAGCACACCTCACCCTCGCTTCCTGCCCCCACCTCCACGCGCCTTGCCCAGCATCCTTCATCTAGGCATGGCAAAAAACATCCATGTTTTTAAAACATCGATATATTAACATCGACATTTTGCTTTCCATGTTTTCTTCACATCGATACTTGTTGCCAATACATAGATGTTTTTTAAATTTTCAATTTTTAAATTTCTATTTTTAATTAAGCAATATCGATGTTTTGTGTCATTCTCTTTACCACGCTACAACATACTGCTTTCTTTGTGAATGTAAGGAAGTTTGTCAGTAGCACCTTCTAGAAGATTCCCAGCGTGTAACTTGCAAACTACAAACACTATTTAACGTTTTATATGAATGGAAGTCAATGAATGGTAAAATAGGGAAACACGTTCTTTAATTTTAATTTTCTTCTTTACATCCGATAATAATGTTTATTAACATACTACTAACATGCTGCTCCAATTAACCAATCAATAAAATATATCCCGTATGCGTACTTCAATTAAAATTTGGTAGGAAAATAACAAGTTTATTAATCTATATTTAAAACATCGATGTTTTAAATGGCGATGTTTCTTTATCGATGTTTTCATCGACATCGAAAACCATTTAGCAATGTATAGATACATCGATGTATCAATGTTTTGGTCAAATTTGTCATCACTTCCTTCATCCGTTCTTGCGACATTTGAGTGATCCGTTCCTAGCGCCCACGCGCATCTCGCACACTCGTTTCTGCGCCTGCGCTCCCCGCCTGTCTCCGCGCCCGTTAGACCCGCAACACACTACATCGAGAAATGAGCTGCGAGAAATGAGTTGCGAGAAATGAGTTGCGAGAAATGAGCTGCGAGAAATGAGCCGCGAGAAATGAGCTGCGAGAAATGTGGAAAATCGAAACAATGGTCACGTACCGACCCTCACACACTAGAAAGAGTTTCCTCGTTCGCCTCTGCGGAGGCGAAAGAGTTCCTCGCTCGAGTCGGTCAGCGAGAGAGTTTTCTCGGACACATTTCTACTCCATTTTTTATGACATTTAGGCCTTCGCTACAGCAGAAGAACACTAAACAGTGTCTAGAACTGAGTGAGGTTATAATATTTAGCAGTGAAAACATGATAAACAACCAGTTTTTAATTGTTTACTTGGCATTTCTCTTTAAACGGGAATGAACAAGAAAAACTTGTATAGAAAATATTCTTACTTGTATAAAATTAAAAATTTGAAGCAAGAAACATGAAGGGGTATTTTGAAAGAATGGAATTAATTATATTCTTAATTCGTATTTATTATTTATGAATGAATTTATAAATTGTGAATTTTATTCTGAATTAGTTGATTGTTCACAATTTATTCATAATTCAACCAACAAATACAGTAAAACAGAAGGGGCGGGATAGATTGCGAGGGTCAAGAAAATACGCACAGATTGTACTTCTCCCCTAAATATCACATACGTCCCCGCTTTAAACATTAAATAATGATTTGTATGCGATGCATTAATGTATTTCTCTTTAGGCAATTCGAACGACTTAAACAAATGATTTAGGATTATAGCAACAAAACGAGGATTCACGGGTTAAAGTTACACAAGAGCGTTTAATAAAACAAGAAATTGGACTCGCAGCTGATCTCATAGCTAACTGCTGTTATCACTCTCGGCTTGTGGCGTGTAAAGGCATTTCGAGAGATCGAATAACCTATTTGTAGTGTGTGGACGCAGCCTCGCCGGCCTCTTTCCTCATTTCTCGTCGCACATTTCTCGCAACACATCTCTCGGCGTAGTCTGTTGCGGGCGTTAAGCTGGCTTTACACTTGCAAGAAAATAGCGAGCAATATTATTTCGCAAGAAAAGTTGCCAATGTCACCATTGCGGCAATAAATATTTCTGATGTTGGCAATATATCTTGCTAGATATCCCAGTCGTAATGTAAACACGTGTTTTCCGTCCTCGGAAAGATATTGCCGGCTGCTGCTGGGACTAGAAATGGATTAAAGTCTGAGCAAGATATTGTTAGAAGAAGCCAATGATGGCCACGGTCAAATGCGCAGGAAGTACGGTTAAGGAAATACATAGACGTATTATTTTGAACTGTTATATGCGTTTTTTCGTAAAATGGGGGTCTGAAAACGGTTTAATAATATAAATGAAGTAATAAATATTATAAATTCTCTATGATTGATTACGAATGGTTCAAATTTTGGTTTAGCTATAGACGCTCCCTAATTATTAATTTTGTTACGTTAAAAATTATCAAGATTCCTAATCTAAGATTTAGAGATTTTAAGATTAATCTATAATACATCAAGTAGGTAAAGGACATTTTAAACTTTTTACCGAATTAATAATTGCGCTTTTTATAAATAGAAAATTACTTAGAACCCACGTGACTCGTAGTCCACGAAAAAATATTGAGGCTCCTGAACTGAATTTGCCCAAGCCCCCTTTCCTTTCGTCTTAAAATACAGCCACATGTCCTCACAAAACGTTTTCGTTTCTTTATCTCTTCATTGAACACAATAACTGCGACCACGACTCGCATCTTCCCCCTTCTACTTGCCATGTCGAAGTGAGATATAACCTCACTTAAGTTGACGCGCCATTTTCCTCGTGGCATCACCAAGCACGGCAAGGAAAAGCTCTAATGTAAAACGATCGGCAATATCTTGTCGGAAAGACCTTCCTCCCAACTTTCTGGCAACATATTGTCCTGTCTTGTTCTTGCTAGTGTAAAGCTGACCGCAAGAAACAGCAACACATTGCTGAAAGATGTTGCGGAAACCTATTGCTAGTGTAAAACAGTCATTACTCGCCGGCCACCGGTCTGCTCCTGCTCGCGGACTCGTCCGTCCGCCACGCGCCCGCTCGCCGCCCGCCTTCCTTCTCTTCCTTCGCTAGCGATCGAGTAATCTCTATGTGCCTCTGTACGTCACAATTCTCGGCCCGAAAGGACTCAACCGCCTACTATTTTTCTATATTCCTTTAGTAGAGTTATAGAGCCCTTCGTTGCGATGTCGGAGAGGATAGATAAGAGGGACCTAATAGACGAAGAATTTTACTCCTCGCATCCCACGATACTCAGAAGCTGGATGGAACCCATCCAAGAAATGCGTCTTGTCTTCACTAGGCTGGTGGTCCATGGCTACCGTTACTAACTGTGCAAGGGGTACTTCCACGAGGCCGAGAATGAATGCGTGTGCAAACTCTGTGGAAATACATGTCCAAGATACCATATCACATCCTGCCGAATATTAGACAAAAATTTGACAGAAGTTAGGGAGAACAAGCATGTGAAACGAAGCCAAATAAGTGCTAAATAATTTATATTCAAGTAATGCGCTATTGCGTGCCCTTTTGACATTATTATTATTATTATTATTATTATTATTATTATTATTATTATTATTATTATTATTATTATTATTATTATTATTATTATTGTTACCAAGCCCTTCATTTGACGTTTATCGCGCCCATGTTTGCCCATAGGCTCCTCCGATACCCTCTCGTGCGTCCGATTTCTCATCCGTCAGCCTTTCTCTAGTCGCTCTCACTTTCGCAACTCGCAATCGAATCGATATTTCGCTCCTCTGCACGTTTCTACTCTCCTAAAGGCTACTCGGCACTCGACCACCAGTCTAACCACTGTCCGCTAAGCATCACTGCCGCCCCGCTCTTAAGCCTCCCGTTTGCACTCGAGCCAGCATCTCCCTGGTTGTGAGATTGTCCGTTCTTGCCCGCTCGCCTCCCGCATTCTGCCCCTCCCGCCCCCCCACCCCTCCGCGGTCGCTCAATCGCCCAGTCACCCGGTCGCTTTCTCTCCTGGTCACCGTCTGGACCGAATGCTCTCCCCCGCCCCTCCTCTTGCTCGTTCACGCCGCCTCTTCACCCTCCTTCCCCAATCGCTCACCCACCCGCCCTATGGCCCTCCGCTCGCTCGCCCTCTCGCTCCATACCTACAGTCTCGCCGTCTCGCCTGCTCGCCCTCCCACCCGCGTCGCCCCTCCGCCCCCCACCCCTCGGCGCCCGCGGCCCCGGGCGCATTCCTTCACGCGGCGCGCGGCCGCTCTTTGTCTACTCCGCGTAAGTAAACCCAGCCGCCGGGCGGGAGGCGCGGGGCGGGGCGCGGGGCGGCGCGGCGGGGCGGGGTGCAGGACGGCGCGGGGCGGCGCGGGGCGGCGCGGGGCGGGGTGCAGGACGGCGCGGGGCGGCGCGGGGCGGCGCGGGGCGGCGCGGGGCGGCGCGGGGCGGCGCGGGGCGGCGCGGGGCGGCGCGGGGCGGCGCGGGGCGGCGCGGGGCGGCGCGGGGCGGCGCGGGGCGGCGCGGGGCGGGGCGTGGGGCGGGGCGCGGGGCGGGGCGCGGGGCGGCGCACATGCTCAAAATACATTTTAGTTCTTTTAACGATGTCCAAATGAAATGTCATTCACACCACCAGCAACTGTGAATACGGTTAGAAATGAAATTAACAAAGAGAATGCATCATTTTATTTTGGTGACAATTCAGTTCATGAAGTTTGATCAGGTGTGTAGGAAAACATTATGAAAGGGTTATTCACTCCCCACATACGAGCAGACCGACGTTTCGGTTACGAGGGTGATTGGTACTGTATATTACAACAAAAGTTAGCTCACACGTAATAAATGA
This sequence comes from Teleogryllus occipitalis, assembly GCA_011170035.1. Taxonomy (NCBI): domain Eukaryota; kingdom Metazoa; phylum Arthropoda; class Insecta; order Orthoptera; family Gryllidae; genus Teleogryllus; species Teleogryllus occipitalis. The sequence continues at coordinate 63,588 of BLKR01009805.1, read as the reverse complement.
AGTGCTTCTAAGATTCAAAACAACCTGAAAGAAGCAGAAAAGGCAAGTTCTTCTCTAAACCGTCCGTTCAAAGAATTCTTTGATTGGCCACTCGCTCAAGACCCTTGATTGTCGGGAATCCCACCTGACGGGATAGGAAGGAGCTGAGAAGCAGCACTGGGCGATGGTACAAGTAACTAAGAGGCCCAGAATAAGCAGGCAAAAACTGTAGTTGAGATTACCACTAATTAGCCTTGAGGGGCACCGATTTATGAGCAAAAATTGTTACGACCAGAGCGGTTCAAGGAAGGGTCAAGAAGATGTAAAAGTCCGAACTCTGAAGGGGAATCGCGCGGAAACTGCAGTGGAATTCCGTGTCACAGAATAGGTACTGCACAGAAACGAAAGCTGCCCACAATCCGTGCGCCGATATGATGCGCGTGATCGCCATATTGAAAGTGCATCAACAGCTGTACGACCCGGCAGTTGTATTGTGAACGGTGGTGAGGGTGCCTTTGATTTCCGTTTCACTCGTTGAGGTTTTGGTGTGTGTATCACTAGCAAAAACATGCGTAACCCGAGGGGATTTGCTTCGTATGGGCAAATATTAATATCGCACATAGGCGAATAATAATAAGAAAAAGAGATAAAAAGATAAAGAATTTTAAATACATTACTAGTAGTTCCACAGAATCGCACAGACTTTCTCGTATTAGTTTTCTATTTTCTTCGGCGTTCGCTAATTTATTGGACTTGCTCTATACTCTAGTCAGCTGTCATCTATCTTCTCCCCAAGTCCAAATTTTCCCAATTCTTCGGTTTCCTAACACTAGAACCGAAGTATTACTTCAAAAATAATAAAGAAGAGTGAAACCTCGCTCAAATTACAATTTTCATTAAAAAAAATTGGAGCCGTTTAAAAAAAAATAATTTAAGCGTTACTAACAATGCGAAATTGAAGCTATATTTCAGAGAAAATTTTTAAGTTTTCGGAAATCTAATTAAAGTCATTTAAAGTACTTTATCTCACAAATGTAATAGGGTTTACAAGTTGCTGGAAATGTGCATATTAACGGTGTGATATTTTAAAAAATTACATTTCTGTAATTTTTGAAAAAACAAAATAATACATCAAAATAAATTTTATGTCATTATAAACAGTGAAATTAACAATACCCGTTGGAAAATTTAGACGAAAAAATTTGGAGCAGATTTTTGAGAATATGACGTTTGAGCTGACTCTTGCTGTTCCTTTGCACAGTTTCAAGATGGCGGACCGCGCTGCGTGGTGTCTCACTGGAGATCTAAGGAGCCGCCCTCTACTTTCCTTTCTGTGTAGTATCTATTATGTGACCATGTGCTAAGCGAAACCTGCAGCAATCCGTATTGAGCTGACCAGTCACATAACCCTTTCAGTTCAGTTGGGGCCGTTGCATGAACACATAGTAAATAATGTTTTCTAAATAAAATATAATAAATGTGGAATGTATAAATGCACAGAGCAGTTGTGTAAGTCAATAAGAGCGATTGAGTATGTGTACATGAAACTCAGAAAATAACAAAAAAATAAAAACTACGAATTCCATTAAAAATGTTCAGATCCAAAACGTGAGAAATATATCTAAAAGATTGGCTAATTTTAAGAATGGTAGCTACAAGTTTTAAATTAGCATGCTGTTAATTTGTTCAAAATGTATCTACCCTTCTTCTACAAACGTCTTTTATGCAAAGAGAAAATTGTTCGACAGAAAAAGAATTAACTCTTGTCATGGCTACTTAAGGCAGAAGGAATATGAAAATAGTGTTTGGGGGAAAACAGGAAATTCTAGTTGAGAGAATCAGGGTGTTCAGAGTGAATGTGTCTCTAATATATTCAGGGAATTTAGTTAGACTACATTTACGCCGATTGGCAGAGCCATTGTTGGTTTGTGCTATCTGCAGTCGTGCATTGAAAAAGGCCATATGACGGGCAGTACTCTTTGTAAGATGAGTAAGATCAAGATAATCTCTGTCGTGATTATAACTGATAAGAAATATTGCGATGTCAGTGCTTTTTGTAGGCGATGGTGAGTTGCAGACAGAATGGAGTTTACACTCGGAGGCAAGAACATCAGGTTGGAAGTATTTAACTCGTTATGCTGGCAAAAATCATCGCATGCCAAGTTTAATACAGTACCTAAACGTTCGCATTGCATGCATATAAAGGAGCTCAAGAAATATAATAACTCAGCTTTCCTTCATCTTTTAGCATGTAATTTGATTTTATCCCTGACCAAAATAGTCTGAAAGAAAATTATATACTACATGTAGTATAATCTACGTTTATTTGTTCAAATATCAGGCAAATCTGTCCCACCCTACGTTGGGCAAATGAAAATAAAAATTAAGAAAAATTTATTTCTGTGGGGCCTTTCCTTCAGCACTCGCGTAATCTTTTGAGAAAAACCAACGCCCCCTTCAAGTTTGTAAGAAAGAAAAGAATTTACATTTTAATTCATTGATGTCCATTCTTAAAGAAATTCTTCAAAAAGAACGTTTATTTGCTACTGTTGTAATAATAATAATAATAATAATAATAATAATAATAATAATAATAATAATAATAATAATAGTAATAGTGGGAAGCTTTATAGTATGTCGGTTCACTGACAATGTGTACGTAGCTTTAAGTTGCTTTGTAGGAAGAGGTCTCGATCCGCCAGCGAAGCTTTGTCTGTCTCCGTGCGATGGGTAGGCTTTGCATGGTCATGCAGTAGTCGTTCCGCTCCCCGCTTCAGCTCTTTTACTTTGCTTTCCGCTTGCGTGAATGACAAAAGCTTTAGGGCATAGATTTCACACTGGGAAATTGTTTCTTCTGCTGAAACCAGTGATTTTTTTCATCTTCTCTCGAGTTTCAACCGGCAAAGGTTGCTCATGGCAATCAACTGATGTCATTGCAGTGTCTCTGATTGGGAGACCTAAGGTTCCACTCCCGCCGGTGGCAGGATTTTTGACACTAGCTTTTCAGCAAGGTCGAATTCAGTCGCTGTGTGGAGGAAAATTCTAGAGGCCGGCTGCTCTGATCGGTAGTTTTCCGTGGTTTCTACGATCGAGATGAAAACCGAAGCAGTACTCTAACGGACCACGGACTGCGCGCAATCTTTCTTTCCTCTTCCTTGTCCTATCCTCGCCCCTTACACACACACATACACACTCACAAGCACTACTCTACCAAATATGAAGGGAGACCAGTCGGAAGCTTTCAGAGCTGCTCTTGTCAACATTTGTATTGAATTACACACAATATTTCTGTAACAACCAACCTTGTTTTCATAGAAAATATAACATAAAAAATTATTCAAATAGTTCAAATGAACGACTTTGACAACAACAAAAAACAAACTGTTAAAAATATTTAACACTTCTTTTTCTTTTGTTTCGGATCTGAATGGGCCTTACTTTGATTTTTCGCGCGCATTACTTTTTCTCGGGTGCTCCCACGTTGTCCTCCGTCGCCGTGACAAATCTTCCAGTTCGTTCTTATTTTCTAATACATACAGTTCATTCTATCCTTATATTTGCCGCTGAGGGGCGTCTAATCGCGAATACTACTTAATATGCTATAACGTTTGTCAACGAAATTTTATGTCAAACTGATGTCACTGCAGTGGCCCTGGCCGGGAGGTCCTAGGTTCGAGCCCCGACAGTGGCAGGGTTTTCGACGCCAGCTACAACGAGTTCAGCCGCTAACTGGAGGAGAATTCTAGCGGCCGGTTGCTCTCGTGGTTTCCCCGATCAACACCAGGCGAATGCCGCAGTAGTACCCTAAGAAACAAGCGACCGCGCGAGATCTTCTCTTCCTCTTCCTTCCCTGACAAGGATGTGGATCCACCGACTCCAGAGCTGTGGCCAGCTGCGCTAGATTCCTCGGTTGCGGAACCATGGTGCGACCACACCAATCGAGATGGTCCCACGGATTCTCTATTGGGTTTCAATCGAGGGAGTCTGGTGGCCAGGGGAGTCTGTAAACTCACCCTGGTGCTCTTCAAACCACACACGTACACTGCGGGTAGTACGATACGTTGCGTTGTCCTACTCGTAGATTCCTCGTTGCTTAGGTAAAACGATCTGAATGTAGGGGTGGCGATAGTCCCCAAGGATGGCTGCATACTTCTGTTTATGTATTGTGCCTTCCAGAATGACTAGATCACCCAGGGAATGTCACCAAAACATTCTCCACACCATCACGTTTCCTCCTCCGGCCTGGACCCGTCCGGCGATTGTTGCAGGGTGTTTGCCTATTGGATGTCCTCCTATTCGTGTACGCCAACGTTCATCTGTCCGAAGGAGCAGAAAACTTGATTCATCTGAAAAGGCCACCTGTCGCTACTCAGTGGATTGCGTCGCTACGCAGTTGCGGTATTGGCTTGCAAATTCCTGCCTTCGTCGCCGATGAACAGCAGTCAGCATAGGTGCATGAACCAGACGCCTGTTGTGGAGGCGTATACTACGTTCGCTGAACAGTTACTTCAGTTACGTTCAGCAACGTTTGCTGAACAGTTGACGAGACCCTGTTGGTAGTCCCTTGGTTCATCTACGCGGTTACTTGCTCTACAGTTACATGACTGTCCGCCCGTACAATCTCCGCAGCTGTCGTTTTCCCCTGTCATCTATGGCCCGGAGTGCGCCAGAGTTACCTCGGCGCCGGTTTTGGTCATTTTGCCAAGCACAGTGTACTTTAAACATGGCGGCATGCAAACACTTAACAAGTGCAGCCTTACCGGAAATTGTTCCACCCTTGGCTCGAAAATCGATGATCATACTCTTTTGAACGTCCGATAAATCGTTTCGTTTCTACATTGCGATTACTGCAAGACTTTCCGCTTCCACCTAACAAACTTGATATATCCTCCATTGTTATTGGTGCCATCTTCTGTATGTGAGCGATTATTGCACGTTTAAGATGAATATATGCGGTGGTCGCATTAATGTGACTGGACTGTGTGTATTATATAAAATACATCAGTTCTAAATAATCAACTATACCAAGCTTCTCCTTGCCTATATATCCATCTTGAAAAACTATTAATATTCTCCGTAAATCATCTCGGGCGTTGGAGACCTGATTAGCTCTGACGATATTTAGTTGTTAGAAGCCTCGCTTTTCACACCGTGATATCTACTCTAATATATAAAGAGACAGATGCGATTACAGCGCGGTAATCTCTGAATGTGTTGAACCGAAAATGATGAAACTTTTGCCCTAGCTTTTTTTGAATGACAGGAGTGCAATACGCTATATTTTACAACCATAAACCTTAATATAATTACAAAATAATTACTTTTGTGGACATTTTTCGCTTAGCATTATATCATAGATTCAAGAGTGCATCAATGTTCAATAGTTTAGTTGTGCGCCACCAGAGAATGACGACTGAGATCTACGATTGAGTTCATCAATGCACAGAATTGCATATAGGATGGGAGACAACTGTTTATTTTTATATTCAATTGTGTAATCCGAAATGTTCATTTTTAAGAATGTTTCTGACAGTTTTTATTCACTCTATTTATAAAAGTAACTTGGATATTGATTTTAATGGCATCTAGGCGTAAATGTATTAAGTGTATAAGGGATGAAATGATTGGAAATAGCCATGTTGCTATGCAAGCGCTTGATATTGTCGCAAATGATATGAATATACACAAATATTCTGAATGAAATAATTATTGGTTTAGTTGTAAATTGTGTTAGATGTAAGTTGTAAAGGAATGATTATTGCATATTTGCGAGTTACACGAAAGAAAGTGAAAATTATAATGAATTATTTGTGTGTTATGCTCAAACTGTGACAAATAGATGAATTATTGAAGTGGAGAATGAAAGCGTACTTTTGGGTGGAGAGGGAATGATTATTTAAATGGATGAAAGTTCAACAAGAAGAAGTATAATTGAAGTAAATTAGTAATAGGGAATGGGAATTGGGAGGAATTGAACTTGTGCCAAAGCCGTTTATGAAGGTTGTTGAAATGAGAACCAAAGATGTTATTTTAGATAACAGAAAAACTTGTCAAGCCGACATCCAATGTGATCTCGGATTTTTGAAGAAATATTTGTCTAGGAAGTTAATGGCACCTTTTCATCAGCCACTATTTATCAAGAACCCTAAAATGCGTACTTCAATTCAATTAAGATCACTATAATTATATTTAAACATCAATAGCCTCGGCGGGGCGTTTGAGATCAATTTCAAACTCTTCTTTATAAATACGTGAGAAAATATATGAAAGGAGTGTTTTACAACGTGGCAATAGATTGAATGCATTATAGGCATAATATATAAAATTCCTTTAAATTGAATACCCTTTAATTTTTAAGTTTGCATTAGTTTATATGTACTTTCAAAGTGACTGAAGTTTGGAGGCGGGAACCTCAATGAGAAAAAATATTTAAAATATATTTAGGGAGAAAATGAGTGCGGAAGGTTTTGCGGGTATTTCCAGAAGGTACCAAGACACAGAGACGCGGGACAGAACGGAGCAGAGATACAACTGAATAAAAGTAGGCTCCACCTCAGGGTGGGAATAGATGAAATTCTTCTTTCTGTCAAATAATTGCTACCATAAATACACAAAAATCCTATCAATATACCATACATGCATTAAATACCATACATACAATATACCATACTATACAAAATACCATAAATACATAAAAATCCTCCGAACGTTGGTTAACGCCCCATGGTATGTATCCAACAAACAACTCCACAGAGAATTGAACATCGATACCATTACTCAGCACATTTCAACATTATCAAAAAACTTCTTCACCAATCTCAACCTAGTTCCCGGTGCCAGACTCTACCACCTGGGAAAATCCAGTAATGGTCTAACCAGAATCAAATCACGCCTTCCCAATGATCAATTCAGACCTCCGTAACCATCATAAACACGTAATCCTAAGCTCACTCCTCCTCCCCCTTTCCCACTCCCTTCACACCACTCCCTGTGCATAAAATCCTAAGAAATGAGGTTCCCAGAGGGGATTCCCTCTCACAGATATAATTGGGTTAAGTTAGTTTAATTTGCGAGCACCTCAGTGCTTTTCAGTTAATATTGTATTATTTGTTTAGGGTTTGTATCCAATTTCAGACCTGTAAAGTGGTTTATTCACTGCTCGGGTGCAATAAATTTTAAAAAACCCACAGGGAATGCCGGGTATTGCAGCTACTTCATTAATAAAAGTAACTTCGCTAATGTTTTGTTATTTCTCAAGTGCTACGTTCTGTCTCCTCAGATTCATTGCCTGACGTAAATAATGTATGTTCATCAGTAGCTTCATACAGTAATTAGTGCTCGTTTAATGCGTGAGCTGCCAGGACAGCAGCAGGGCGGTCAGATCAATGGAGGAGTAAGTGGAGCACTCACTCGATGGGGAGAGAAGAACAATGAGACACTCCTCAGCAGCAATAAGCTTTTCACACTCATAGAGTAGGAAATATAGTGACACAAATGCACGAACCTTCATATTTCACTCTACAATCAAACATAATTTCGAGTTATCTTTATTATTATTATTATTATTATTATTATTATTATTATTATTATTATTATTATTATTATTATTATTATTATTATTCCTTATTAATACACTTACAGGTTGAATAGCGGTAATAATAATTTTATAATTTGTTTGCTATCTACTTCATACACTTTGCTCCCCTTATCTACATGTCAAATTAATTCATTTTTCAAATAAATGCATAAACAGCACATGAATTTCCTGTTCACAATCATATGTGGAAAATGAATATTTATGCGCTACGTTTTTTGAGGGTGAACGTTTCACATACTTCATAATAACATACTACGATATGAAGGGAAACGGAAAAAAAGACAATTGACGTCATCACTTATATCAAGGCTTTGTCATCTATTTCATTGAAGAGTGTTTGAGTTGTCAGAGTGTGGCATAAATGAAAGCAGTCATGAAGCCATACTTGATAATTGTCACAGTGGTACTATCAAACCTCTTAACAAGATCACTGTGCAAACATGCACATGAATGTAACATTACAACAAAATAAATTGAAATCAAATACCAGAACCTGCATTCAGATGATATATTTGATTTCTATGATAATATCTCTGTTTTTAATAGATTACAAGTCTACTTTCTCGTGAACAGCAATTGATTTATTTCAATTTCTGTATCAGTAATACGTGTACAACAGATAAAATCTTCACTTACCAAAAATATTCGAATATTAAAAATAATGACACCATATATGTTCAAAAAATTAAATAGCTTTTTCGTTTTCACTTTCTCAGATGCATATTGTTTCTTGTAACGAGATTTTGTAACATATTTAATTGAAAGTCAAGAACATATCAATATTATAATAAATAGAAATAATGTTTCAAGTGTAATGTACAATGTGTTTCGGGAAGTCTTTTAGTATTGTTAGAGTTCAATAAGATCAAAATCCAGTCATTTTAAATACGAGTAAAAGGGGAATAGGAAAGAGACGATTTATGGAGTATTTGGTCTAATGGAGACTGCAAATTAATAGGAGAAAGCCACAATGGAACTCACATTGTATTCCACGACCTTTCCAGAATTATCTTCCTTAGCAATGTGTTGCAGACGATCGGTAAAATGATTTCATTTTACCGATTCATTGAGAGTTAATTTATCATATCTATCTGTTTGTACGTCTGATGCAATTTTATTTAGTTTTTGTTTATTTAGAGCCGCATCAGCATCTACAACTAAGGTGACTGATTAACAAACATTTAATAATTTTGCGAAACAAAATACTTACGTTACATATTGTTTAAAGATGCACATTTACATTACAGTAGTTTAAATTTTACATTTTATAGCTTTATAAATCGTTGAAAAATAAACCATGACAGAAAGTAATGATGTAATGCGCTGCATTAACGCAGTAACGATGTAATTTGTTATTTCACAACACAAGAGCAATACGCCGCTTTCATATTGCGTCGGTCGTCTTGCGAATCAAGAATCCATTGTTTCGACCAGCGTCACGGTACTTCAGAAAAAAGTTCACCTGTTTGTGAGACTGAAAACTACAGTAAGTTTCGACTCGACGATGTAAGCAAGAAACAGAAGTCTTCTTCTTCTGCTTCTTAGTAGGCCATAGGCCTATTCCATTCCTTGGATTTAAAAGCTTTCGTGCCATCGTCGCCTCGGTCTTCCAGCATAGCTTCTTCCCACAGGTCCATTGTCTCTCGAGCCCCTTACAATTCTGTCCTCCTTCATTCTATCCATGTGTTGATTCCATTCTCTCCTACGTGATCCATTCGGAAATGGGACTATGGAAATGGAACAGAAGTGTCCGGAGGAAAATTATTATAATGAGACATGATTGCAATTTTTGCTTTGGTGGCGAATCAGTGAGTGGCAGTATTAATTAAGGGGTGAACAAAGCACAGCTGATATAAATAAAAATACTTATCGAAACCAAAATATTTGAAGAGCTCAGGGCGGTCATTGTACGGGTGAATTTACCAAGTTGTGCATTTACTTAGGAGTTCAGCATAACCACGATAACCATGACAAGAACCGTCTCCCAAAGGCCGTCCTCTGCAAGTAGCTACATTAACTCTGGATTTCGCGTTGAAAGAAGCGACAGGACTGTCACAATGTTTTTAACAAAACGTATTCTATTTTTACTTTTTCGCTAAGAAGTAGAGAGAAAGTTATCTAATGTCGCGCGAAAGACCGGCGAATTTTCGGCCGAAAAACTTTTATTACCGGGCGCCGGTAACGAAAAAGTGGGTAAATCCAGTTGACAAATTTAGAAAAAATCCTCTAGCACGTCGAGTAGCCAAACCCCATTTTTTGTGGGTCACTTTCGCGTAATTTTGCATGAAAATACGGGCGAGAAAGTACGTGCTGTTATAGCACGACTGGTTGCTTTGGTGGTAAGGGGGATATTAATTTACAGCTAAACCATACACGCTGATATGAAGGAAATATTTCTCCCGAACAAAACATTTGAACAGCTTAGAGCGATTGTTGTAGAGTTAAATTTCCCAAACGGTGCATTTACCTACGGTCTCATGCATGCACAATGCTGCACATGACATGGGCCGTCCTCTCCAATTCGCTACATTAACGCGATTTCCCAATGGGAGGACACAAGTGTCCAGAGAAAAAATGTGTTTAATGAAACATGTTTACAGTTTTTTGTTCGGTGATGATCTACATAAGGGGCAAAATAATTTAGGGGTGCCTTCGCTACGGATATAAAGAGAAATGTGTGCGCAACGCCAAACACTTGAACAAGCCAGGAGGGCCGTCGAAGTGGCGAATTTACCTGAAGGTGTATTTACTAAGTAGGTTCTCGCCCTGCCATTGGCTGTCCCGTCCACTTGAGCGCCCCCGGCGGCCGGGCCGAGCGATGTGTTTGGCACGGACGATAGACGCCTTCTCCTCCGCTTGTTTCCCCTACCACCTCCGCCGAGAGCGGCGGCCACGCTGGTAACTATGGCAACGAGCGTGACCAGGAATGCCAGCACCATTATAGTCCGACCTTGGCGGCCGGGCTTTACAAGAGACGAGAGGAAGGGATCTGTGTTAGTGGTCCAGCCAGCAGCCGCAGCCGCCGTCGCCGCCGCGGCGCGGGGCGGGGGGCGGGGGGCGGGGGGCGGGGCCTCCCGAAGGCTTTCTTAATTGAAGCAAGGGGCGGCGCCCGCTCGGCGTTTTCGGCAAGGCCCCTCGGCGGCGGGCGGCGGGGCAGTGGGGGGCAGTGATTAGGGCAGGCGATGGGCCGCGCGAGGTGCAACGGGGCCCCATATCGTGCCCGGCTTTCTCTCTCCTCCCGCCTCGTTACAACATACCTCAACATCTGAGAGCCGCCGCCGCTGCCGGCCCGGGCCCCCCGCCCGGCCGCGCGCTGGCTGGGGGCTGCCCATGGGTGGATGGCGGCTGGGGGCTGGCGGTGGAAGTGGAGGGGGGGTTGGTTAGTTAGAACACTGGGTAATGATAGCTGAGCGTAATTGAAGAGTTGATGACAGGAAGTGCTAGTCGACGATATTGATGGTAGTGTGTGTAGGGAGGGTAGTGTCAGATGATTATGCAGATGGAAATGGAGGAATGATGTAAGATGGTGGGGATGGTTGGTTAGTTTTGATAATGATAGCTGAGAGAAAATGTAGCGTTGATGTTTGGGAGTGGTGAGATATGGTAGTGAATGGTAGAAATGGAAGGAAGGGGTATTGGCGGTTATTCGGGTGCTAGAGGCAGAGGATGCTGGTGAAGGTCTTGGTGGTTGGTTTATATACAATAAAAGTAATTTAACTATGTGAATAAATAAGCGTGTTCGTGAGTCGAAGTGTGGGTGGATGGCAGCGGAGGGTAGTAATAGGAGTGGGTTGCAGTCGTAGGATGTAATGGTAGGTGGATGTAGGGAGAAAGTTGTGATGGATGGTAGCATAGGGGTCGAAATAATATAGGGGAATAGGGCCACTGTAAACTCAGGCTTCGTGTCTGAAAACGAGGGAAATGAACGGTGTAGTACCGAGATGGAAGGTGGTGAGAGGGCGAGCGGTTGAGACAGATGGAAGTAAAGGTAAACGATAGTGTAGTATTGTGAATGAAAGTGGTGTGACGGCGGGTGGTTGACACAGATGGAAGTATGGGTAGAGAGGATAGTGAAGTATCGTCAATGAAAGTGGTGTTATGGCGGGTGGCTGAGACAGATGGAAGTAAGGGTAGAGGATAGTGTAGTATATGATGAGTGGAGGCGGAGGAGGAGTATGCGGAGGAGGTGAAGGAGGAGGAGGAGACCGAGGAAGAGGAGATGGAGTTGAAGGCGGAGGCGGAAGATTAGGCGATAGGAGGAGGCGAGGGAGGGTGGAGGAGGAGGAAGAGAAAGCAGAGGCGGAAGAGGTGGCGAAGGAAGAGGAGACAGAGGAGGCGGATGATGAGGAGGGGGGAGGAGGTGGAGGGGAAAGAGGAGGGGGAGGAGGCGGAGGCCGAAGGGGAGGTAAAGGAGGTGGAGGCAGAGGAGTGGGTAGAGGGAGAGACGGAGGTGAAGGAGGAGGAGGCGGAGGAGGAGGCGGAGGGGGAGGCGGAGACGAATGAGAAGGCGGAGGAGGAGGAGGCGGAGACGAAGGAGAAGGCGGAGGAGGAGGCGGAGGAGGAGGTAGAGGCGGAGGAAGAGATGGAGGAAGAGACGGAGGAAGAGGCGGAGGGGGAGGCGGAGGAGGCGGAGGCGGAGGCGTAGACGGAGGAGGAGGAGGCGGAAGAGGAGGCGGAGAATGAGACGAAAGAGGAGGCCAAGGAGGGGGAGGCGGCGGAGGCGGAGGAGAAGGAGGGGGAGGCGGCGGAGGCGGAGGAGGAGGAGGAGGAGGAGGAGGAGGAGGAGGAGGTGGTGGCGGCGGAGGAGGAGACGAAGAAAGAGGATACGGAGGCGGAAGAGGAGGCGGAGGAGGAGGTGGAGGAGGCGGAGGAGGCTATGACTGACGATGACGCAGCCCGGGCAGGAGGCGGAGGAGGCGCTGCAGCCTGAGCGGCGGCGGAAGGGAGCGCTCTTCGATTGTGGAAGGGCCCCGTCCAGGCGCTGGGCGCCTTCAAAGCTTTGTTACGGCGCGGCTATCTCAAGCGCATCTCCGCTCGATAATGTGGGCTTCGCAGTGTCTCGCGCTCTCTTCACGGAGCTGAAAGTCTCGACACATTCGTCATTTTTTAGTGCACGAACAGGCCGAGATACGATTTCGTGCTTTCGGTCGCGAGATAAGCGATATTCGTGCGAGCTTCACATTCCTGAAGCGGCGCTATCGTTTATGAGGGGAGACGGATTCATTAGCGCTCCATGTGATGAGCGAAGGGCTTCACTCTTCAATCTCAGAGACAAGCGATATTACATTAGCGGTGCTTGACAGAACGACTGATTTTTAGAAATTGGGAGGTTCTGAATGTGTATTAACTTCATCGACTAGTTAAACCGTGCGGTTACATCACACAAAAAGAGAAAGGAAAGAACAGAAAATTTTGCACCACACGGAAATTCAGAGACCCCAAAAAATATAGTTTCGTGTCGTTTTTATTCTCCAGAACTGATGAAATCAGATAGATTAACAATTTCTGGAACAGAATATGCACTATAGATACACTACAAACTCAATTAAAAAACTTTTTTGAAAATGTAATTCAAATGTTTTATATTTACCAAATTCATGCCTATATTTTGCGGTGAATTATGGCAAAAATCCTACTGTTCACATTATCTTAAAAACGTAATCCACCACATAATAGATGAATTTTTTTGTTAAGAGAAACGTGTGTCGCATGATTGCTGGTCTTTGCATCTATGTACACTCGCTAATACTTGCATTTGAAAACACTCAATCTTAGAGATTAGAAAACTGGTTTTCTTCATTTGACTAACTATAGCCATCTACTCTCTCACTTGTTCACGCTTGACGACGAAACGCATTCTTTCGATCGATTGGGACTGACAACAGAATGATATAAGGAACAAACAACGGTAGGTGATCGATAATTTTAAGATATTATTAAAATCTAGTGTTACTACTATAAAACCGATAAATTAGAGCAAGTAATAACACGATGATCTAGGGTCCGCTGCCTTGGTAGCTGTCTACCTGAGAAAAAAACATTCTAGAATGTTGGGTCTATTTTGTTTTCCCGTGTACATTTTATTTCTTTATGCTTTTAGAGATTAAATAATTATTTTTTCTATTTGTTTTTAAATAATTCAAACAATGTAGGTTTATACTAGAAACTTCATAACTCTACAACAAATTGAAATATTTTGATATTTTTTAAAAATTAATCACATTTGAATATTCTAGTGAATGAACTAGAATGGTAAAGTTAATGTGAAAACTAAAGAGTCAGGATTTGATTATTTGAGAAAAATATTTTTTTATAAATTTATTCTGAACATTTCAGTTCATAAAACTTATACTTTTAGTGACAGAATAATGTTTAGTTCACTCATTAGAGCAAATCATGGGTTTCATTCTGCAAAGAGAATTACTTTATTATCTTTAATAGTTTATGATTTATGATGTTTGACATACATGAATGTGCTGAAAATTTCAATACAAGAGAAATGCATCCGAAGTTCACTTACTAAGGGCGTGACAGTTAACACTTCAAAATTTTGTTCCTAAAACACAACGAAACGCAGCAAAAAACAGTTTGAAGCCTTTAAAATATAATAAAACGATTCAATAAAAATTGAAAAACGCGAAAATTTCATGAATTTCATCATTCTCAGGTAGACAACTACCTTAAAGAAAGAAATTGGTCGAATAGAAAGCTCAGTTATTTTGTAAACGGAACCTCACCGTTTTTTAAAATGATAGATAATGAAGATGATGATTGTCAAGTTAAAAAGCTATCATGTTATGAAAAGAAAATTTTGTCCAGTTAGAAGGAAACACAATTTCGACTTACCTTTTTAGAGAATGTGTGATAGTTGATAACTGTGAATAAATAAAACATTTATACTGAACGCAAAATTGTTCTTTCGGGAAATTATTTGTATAGAATTCAAATAATGTAAGTATATCTTGAATATCTGTAATAATTGCTTTTCCGGGTTCCCGATTTCAATCTCGATTCAATTAAGATTTTCAAGAAATAAGTAAATCTTTTCCCGATGTATTCCGTATAAAGTAAGAAAGCCTTATAAAAATCTCTTCCACCCATTCTAAGAAATCCTCAAAACCTTTTCCATTTCGGAAATCGTCTAACAATGTGCAATAGCAAGGCGTCTAGCAATGACTTCTTCAGGCAGCATTATCTGCAGTTGTGAATTTCCATGCATGTATTTTTATTTATCCCAGTGAGATTGCCGAAACCATTACACATTCTGTTTTTGACTCCAAAACCAATAAAAAGGAACATTGTTTGAATAATGGTTTGGTTGCAGTAAAACAAAATGGCAAGTTTCTGTAAACTTGATTTTTTTTCTCTTTGCATTTTGCTTTTGGTCTTTGTTGTCTCCATTTGACTCACAGCTAGGGTAGGGTTTTATAATACGAGGCTAGTCCTTTATTATTGTTAAACAACAGCATTCATACTATTCTTCTCCATTGCTATTTAAGTCTGAGACACAACAGAAGAACGATGTATCAACTTTCTTTTTCATACATCTTCGCACACAAAGGTGATGATACTGCATACTGTAAGGTTTGAAATGCCAACTTGTGTCTCAAATGAACGATGTTTTCAGTAAAATGTTACGTAAATTGCCTTCCTCCGCTTTCACATCCCATTAAGAAACATTTTTCCATTCATGCGAAGTGTTTACAACATTCCTTTTGTATACGACAGAGAATTGTGCCAAAATATATGATTACGTCACCGATTATCTCATTTCGCCGTACCGCGAGAGGTAGCTCAGGGCATCAACTGATGTTAGCTTTTCAGCTAGGTCGAATTCAGTCACTGTCTCGAGGAGAATTCTTGCGGCCGGCTGCTCTGATCGGTAGTGTTCCGTGGTTTCTCCGATCCACACCAGGCGAATGCCGGAGCAGTACCCTACCAAACGGGCCACGGACCGCGCGCGATGTTTCCTTCCTCTTCCTTGTGCTATCCTCTTCCCTTACACACACACGTTCACTAACATGCACTACACTACCACATATTCCGGGAGACCGATCGGGAGCTTAGAGCTTGTCCCGGCTGGGGCGGTGCCCCGCAGGTGGGAGAGTCCTGGTTAGGCGGAAACCCCACTAGCCGACGGTAGGTCGGCGCCGGATCTCGCCATCCAGCGGGGAAAGATCACCGCCATCTCCCGAGAAAAAACATACACTACACTAACGGGACTAATGACCAAAGCAGTTGACGCGCCCGGAAACACGAAAAAATCAATCAATCATTTCGCCGTCGATTTAGTTTATTTCTCCTAAAGATTCCTTTAAGTTTTGTTCTAAAATAAAGTGTACAAAATCACAGCGGCTTCGTCAGATCCAAATCTTGTGCCTAAGCGCATTCCAAAACAACAGCTACGAGCGTCCATGCTATCACGCATTCATAACTTTGTCGCTAAGGGGAGGGGGTGGAGCCCGGGTTCCTCCCTTCCGATCACGTCTCGCGCGCGTTGCCGGCACGTTAAGCACTCGGAGATACATTCCTCAGATTTAGTGGAATGAAGCACTTCCGTTCCCGGGAGTGCTCGCCAACCCCACCTTCCAGAAGGGCAGCTTCTCTCTACTGATGTTCATGTGTAGAGATAGGCAATGATAAAGTGATCTGGATGGGTAATAGAAATAATTTTCGAGAATGTTTTTTTTATTATTGTCGAAAATTACTTTTTATCCATCCATGTGGGTTTCCACAAGATTTTCATGGTAACCACTGAGATAAATTGATCAATCATGTACGTCATTACATTTTTTAAAGGACGATTTTATAATTGAGTTCGAATTAAGATAGACAAATATACATATAATATTTGACTCACTGCCAGTTCATTCTGAGAAATAAGATAATTTCAGTCCGGCGTCCCTCTTCACAGAGTAGAGAACATATGCCTTCGTAGTACATTTTGTTACACAAACAAGACAATATTTATAAAAAAATGAATCGGTACAGCGAGTAGGTTTGTAGGATTATACTAATTTCGACGAAAATTGGCATAGAACTAACTTTTTTTGCCAAATTGAGATTTGTTCATTTTCCAGCTCTACAAATGTTGACACACAGTTTAGACTGAGAAGATGTCATATATTTCTACTGGATGTACACTATGTATAATATACTGAGCAGAGAAATCTCTCTTGAGTTCGAGAACATGCCATATCCTGGAGATGACCTGTTTTCTGAATAATCTGGGATATACTGTGTTATTAAAATGTTCCTAAGGAAAACAAGAAATGAGAATCAGTAATTTCAGGTACCAAATTCTAGAAGTTTTACTTACAGAAGTTCTACACCACTTGGCTAATTTTAGTACATTGTTTTTATGGTATTTTTAAGCGTTTTCACTATTTCACTCCAAATGGAGCAAACATTACTAAGTTAATAATGAATTTATTTAAAGATTTATTTAAAGAAAATTTTAAGAGCAGGTTTCGTTAACAAAACAATTATCTTCAATTTTGTAGAGTTAGGAAGACAACAAAAAAATTAATTTCGTATTTTCGATAAATCAGGCCGGCGCATACTTTTCTTTATTCGAAACTAGTGGAGGTACGAAAGCACTAACTTCCTCGTATCATTTGTATCTACTCGCATTATTTGCAGCACATCATACTAGCAAGCAAGGATAATTTGAAATGTAAATATCCAGAACTAAAGGCCATCCAATATATTGCATTATGGATGAATTTGAAACGACAATATCATTTCTTTATGCATATCTGTATATTCATTCTTCCTGACTTCAATAACATTTAAAATTGAATACACCATTTTATTATTAGAGAACCGTGTAACATTAATGTTAAGTAAATGAAACCAACTTATCTTAACATTTCCATCCTGTCGCCGTTCATCAATGAACTTCACAAATATCGATCGCTGGATTGTTGCCCAATGCTGCGTACGGTGGTAATATAAAATTATCTTAACAAAAGTTCGTACAAAATTATGGAACTCAATTTTTTCAATTTTTCTTTCATATTACATTTAAATCCCATTTTAGAGAGAGAAATCCTAATTGGTCTAATTACAATTAAGGTTTGCGGATTGCTTGACAAACTACATTAATACCTTGAGAATACAAACTGTAGAATATAGTTAAAATCGCATTAATATAGGGATTTTATATAGTAAATTATAATTCAAATTAAATTAATTATTTTTAATATCGTTTTGATCTATTCCTGTTCACCGAGGATTTTTCGCGTAGCTCGTAGTAGGTGGGACGCCTGTATATATTTCTTTAATTTCAAACAAAAATTTCGCGAAAATTGCTAGTCTTTTCAAATAAATGTACTATATTATTGAAATAAATATTGTTTAATCATTGACATACAAACTTTTTGTTAAAAAATAGTCTTGAAATATTAAATTTTTGAGGAGAAAATTTAATGAAAAAATTTGGAGAGGTTTTTCAGATAAACATTGTCAATTTGTTTTTAAAAAATTGCCTTATTTTGCGCAAAATTACTCAAACGACTCATATTTTTAAAAATTTGAACATGTCTTTATTTCAAGGACTGTATTTTAGGAACTGATTTACTTAAGGGAAAAAACTCTATCCTCATTATTGTAGTTGTAGGAAGATCTCCAAAAGTATGCACTTCTTAATTTTAAAAAAATCTGGGATTTCAACGAACATGAGATATGCTCCATTCTCTTAACCGTTCATATGCGTCATTCTCTTAACCATTCTCTGAACCATCCGACAACAAAACTGAATGAAAACGTTTGGGGCCTTTGTTTTTCAAAATTTTGAACATGTCCCAGGAGTTCAATGTCAAATTCCCCTCCCCTACAATAAATTTAAAACTCGATTTTTAAATTCAAGAGGCCTCGACATCAGCAAACCTATTGGGGAATATGAATTTTGGAGATAATTGGCCGAACGGTTTAGGCGCTAGCGTTGATCACGGACGGACGGACGGACGGACGAACGGGCGGATGGACGGGCAGATGGACGGACGGATGGACGGACGGATGGACGGGCGGATGAACGGGCGGATGGACGGGCAGATGGACGGGCGGATGGACGGGCGGATGGACGGGCGGATGGACGGGCGGATGGACGGGCGGATGGACGGGCGGATGGACGGGCAGATGGACGGGCGGATGGACGGGCGGATGGACGGGCGGATGGACGGGCGGATGGACGGGCGGATGGACGGGCGGATGGACGGGCGGATGGACGGGCGGATGGACGGGCGGATGGACGGGCGGACAAACAGATGTTTTGCCGTCAAGCGATTTTTCGACATCAAGGACCCATATAGCACGGATTCTAGCTACACCACGTGGTAGAGGAAGCAATTTACTAGCGACTTGATGATTTATCCACTTTTTCGTTACCAGGGCTCGGCAATAAGAGTTTTTCTGTGGAAAATTCGTCCTTTTTTCCTACAACATGGCAAAGAAAATGTGCAGTAAAAATTTAGAGGCATTTTTGATACGCTTCTGAAAAAATGTTGAGACTCCATGGAAAGTACTCTAAAAAAACCGTTTCAAATTAGAGGGACCGATGGATTGGGAAAAAACAAATTTCGCGAAAATGCTGTCTACATTTTAGATTGTTGGTACATTGTTTATAGATTTATGGATGGGCAGACAGACAAACGGACGGAACAGACGTTTTACCGTCAATCGCTTTTTCGGTAAAAAGGACCCACAAAACATGGATTCTGACTACACCACGTGTTAGATTAGGTTAGGATAGTTTCTATATTTAGCAACTGGATTTATCCATTTTTTCGTTACCGCGGCCCGACAGTAAAAGTTTTCCTGCCGAAAATTTGCCATTTTTTCTCGTAGCATTACATAACTTTCTTTATACTGCGTAATCGTTAGCGAGAAAGCAAAAAATTGGGGCCGTTTTTGAACATTTTTTAATATTTCGCTATTTCACAAAATATTGCGCAAAAACTATTAAAATCTTAAAAAAGAAGGTGCTTGACCTTCATTAAAGACCTAATTATGTACGGATTATATATTATATGCTAATTATGTACTGATGAACATAGGCTTAATGTGTCGCGTAAGGAAGGAGGAAGAGGCCTCGGACAAATTGAAGCCTCCTGGCAAAATGCGAGATTCGGGATTGGAAATTATGTAGTCAGCCATCAAGATGAAACACTAATGAGGCTAGTCATGAAATCTGACCGAAGAATGGGAAACAGATGCATTGTAAGTGCAGCAAGAAGCATTGCGAACAAGACTATGCGAGACATGCAGAATATCAGAGGCACTGAACCGACGCTACTAAACATGAAATATGAGACAAAAAATATTAAAGAAATCGTGGAGAGACAAACTACTCCATGGACAATATCTATAAAGAATGGACAAGCGTATCAATAAAGACCAACCATTTATGTGGCTTAAAAGAGGAAAATGAAGCCAGGATTGCAATCAGTTTTCACAGCTCCCGAAGATCAGGCGTTGAGAACACGACATTGTGATAAAGCGATTCTCAAAATTTCCCAAGATGATAAATGTCGCATTTTCCAGGAACAGGTAGAAACCATTGATCATGTTGTCTCAGCATGTCTAATTCTAGCAAAGACTGAATACATGAAAAGACACGATAGTGTGTGTGTAGTTACATCCACTGGCAGATCTGTAACGCTCATGCACCACGTGCTACGAACACTCACCAAAACCGGTGACGTCTGTTGAACTGGTACAATACTGTACTCCACAACTTCAAACTTATCGCACGATAGCGATAAACAAATCGGATATTGTTATTCGGGATTTGGAGGGAAAAACGTGTCTACTTGTAGATGTCGCTGTGCTGTGCGATCAAACCGTCGTAATCAAGGAAGCAGAAAAACGTCTTAAATAGAAGAGTTTGAAGTGAACTCCCAGGTCATTTAAAAGACTAGGAAGTGCAAGACATTTCTGTATTTGGAATAGGCCACATTTTGCGCATATCTCTACGCGTCTCTACGTATTGTAGAGACACCGACAGACCGCATATCTTAGGAGGCCGGTTGCAACCTGGAATAGATTTTAAATTCAACCGACTCATAACATCTTAAGTCGTGAAGTAGAATAATAATAATAATAATAATAATAATAATAATAATAATAATAATAATAATAATAATAATAATAATAATAATAATAATAATAATAATAATAATAGTCGGCCTGGTGGCCGAGATCGCTAAGGCAGTAGTGTCGACCGAAGGGCCGCGGGTTCGAGTCCCGCGGACATGGTTGTATTTGTGTTCGTCCTTTCACCCCTTATCATCCATTCATAATCATCATAACTTCACCTCATCCCCCAGGGCTAACAACCCTGGGGTGTAACAATGGAATCTCTATTAAATTGCAGATCCCCCCTATACAAAATAAATTACCTACCCCGATATTCAAGTCTGAGCCCCGGTGGGATGCACGTATCGCGTGGCCCAATGACGGCCGATTCGTGAAAAAAAGAAGATAATTATTAATAATAATAATTATTATTATAACAATAACAATAATAAATTCTATTATAATTTATGAAGCTTAAACGACTGTGCTCGATATTACTGACTCACTAATGCACACTCTTGGAACATCTTTATCAATGGCAACTGAATTTCGTTTGCTTCACAATGTATGATCAATTGACCAAAACTCACAAAATGTCTTAAATATTTCATGTCGGACCGACGCAAAGCAGAAATAATTCAATTTCAGAAATCTTTAAATAACGTACGTTTCAGGTCTCAGGAGATTTAAGGGAAAGAAAACGAACATTGTCAAGGGACATCTTTCAGCGCTCACGGCC
Organism: Teleogryllus occipitalis; assembly: GCA_011170035.1. Taxonomy (NCBI): domain Eukaryota; kingdom Metazoa; phylum Arthropoda; class Insecta; order Orthoptera; family Gryllidae; genus Teleogryllus; species Teleogryllus occipitalis. The sequence continues at coordinate 42,196 of BLKR01009805.1, read as the reverse complement.
TCCATTTGGAGTTCGCTGTGGCTCCTATCTGTAAGTGAACCCGGACCTTTGTTCGCCATTGTGAAACCTTGGCAGTGACTGGTCTTTTTCACCTCCGAATTTGCGCGTTATAGCAGATGCAGAACGCCACGTCCCAAGCACGAAATTTCGCGAGCTGTTCAAGGCCTCTGCGGTTTCACTTCTCGCAACAGACATCGCACTCGGGTAGTGTAGTCGCCAGCGTTAAATCCAGCTTTTCGAGGAATATCCATGTTAAAATACATTCTAGTTTTGCTTTCCAGGTAATTATGAAATGAATGTTAGAGACATTATTTATTTATTTATTTATTTATTTTACGTCAAAAACAGTTAAAACAGTGTATGAGGTGATATGGGGAGAAGTGAATTCTGTGCAAGTTTTCAAAATTCTGTGATCCCTACACTAAGTCATATACTACTTGAATTTTGAATTAATTAAAAAAACGCTCCCATGTGATAAAATTATTTTCAAGGATAAATAAGCAATATATTTTGGACTCTTATCCATGATGTCCATCCAATTCAAAATAATATGACCATTATGACCATTCCTATTAACGCATGGTTCAAGAACATGTTTTTTATTCACACCCTTCCAAAGAAACAACGTTTTATAGCTTTTCTTCACGCATTCTCTAATAATTATCTCTAGAATTTTCAGATTTTGTAGAAGTAAATTTTGTCATGAATTGTTTTGACTCGTAATAAAATCAATAATAGGATATATCTTGATATGTCCATCAATAATAGGATATATCTTGATATGTCCATCAATAATAGGATATATCTTGATCAGAGCGGCTGGCCGCTAGAATTCTCGGCCGCGACTGAATTCGACCTAGCTGAAAAGCTAATGTCGAAAATCCTGCCGCCGTCAGGACTCGAACCCAGGACCACCCGGTCAGAGGGGCTGCAGTGACATCAGTTGATGCACTGAGCTACAGCTCCCGGTCTATCGGTTAAAATTCGTACTGTAATTGTAAATTAGTAATACAAAAATCATAAATACATTTATGAGCAGTAAGTAGAAATGAACGGGAGAGGTATTGTAGTATTCGATCATTGGTGCTCTTTCCTTTGTTGGTAGGAAAGTCGGATCTTGGGCATCGGTGGAGCCAGCGGCGACGATGAATGGAATTATGGTCACGAAGTGCAATCTTACAGACCTCCTCGATCTTATTGGAGCGGGCTCAAATTCCTGTGATTTACCTCACCTCATGCATAATCAAGAAGCCGAGGAAGGCCTCTCCAGGCCACTGGTCGTGAGATGCTCTCAACGCCCTTCGCCGCACAGATGAGGGCCGCATCGAATGTGTATGTTTACAAAACACGCGTACGTTTTTTTCCCTCGTGAAGTCGACCACACGCGGATTCTGCTTCGTTCGTTAAAGACACTTTCTGGCATGTCTTCTGTTGTTCTTTTGCGTGTGTGAGTATGAAGTCATCCCTCCGTTCTGGATTGTGTATGAGTGGCCATCATTTTAAAATGACAGATCTTCAACAAAGGCACAGTTTTATAAATTAACTATTAACATAATTATTTCAGTCAAACTATAATAGATTTTGCAAAGTGATACTTGTTAATTGTGCAAATATCAACGTATTTAATGCGATTCTCTTTAAGCTGTCAAGTGCAAGACTGATTCGAAAAATTGACCCTGTTTCAAAATCTGTCTTTCAGGTTTGTTTTCGTTTAAACGTTTGACTTTTTTTAAATATAATTTTCGCGCTTTGTTTTTTAAGAATTTTTCGAATGGTAATTGGAGACTAAGATAGACATTGACGTATTATAATATCGCTTAAGCCTTAACAATGCCGCGAGGATGTACATTGTGTTGTAGCACCACTTGTTTCTTTAAACTTTTGGTAGGGAGTGTGCTAAATGTACTGTATAAAATACGCGATTTTTTCGTATTCTTTTGAATTTTCAAAAACTACACAATTGTAATTTTCTTGACATCTCTATCACTTCGTTAGTATTTACATTAATGACAATTTGAATAGATTATTGAATTTGCTAAAACAACTGCTTTCGTTGTCTGATGAAGTTTCTGGAAAACTCAAAATATTTCTGTGATAATGAGCTCAAAATTCAGCATTTTCAGAAACGCGCAAACGCTATTTTCTCAAAAATTGTTCCAAATTGTTTCTTCAAATTTGTTCTTTCCGTTATATCGTGCGTTTAACACGATTAAACGCACGATCTAAGGTAACATAAAAGCCATTTTGCTGTGTTATTTTCTTTCTTCAAAATTTACGTAAATGTTTGTTTTAAATATTTCTCAAGCTGTTAATATGCCTCTTTTCTGCGACATGTAAATACTAATGCATTTGTGAGTAGAAGTGCTTCAAATGTGTTTCAACAAGTTTTCTAATGAACTCAAAAATTGTCTGTGAGAAAGAACTTGAACTCTTCAAATTTCGCTATGACAGTAAAGCTAAAAGACATTTTCTTGAATACGGCTCTAACGTTTTGATAGCATATTGCCCTACAGGACGATATTTTACTCTTCTGCAATATTCTTAAAGTAATATTTCGGTTCTACCATTAGGAAACCGTAAGATTGAAAAAAAAAATTAAAAAGTTCTACTTTAGGCGGCGATTGATGGCAGCTGTCTAGAGAATGGAGCAAAATGGAAATGCTAGCCCAGACCAAAGGAGTTACAAATCCAACTAGGAGAAAGTCTGTGCCATTCTAGCACTAGCACATTCTAGCATTATAGCACCACAAGTTATCTTTGTGAGCAATGACTGCTTCGTACAATCGTAAGAAATCAATGACCGGCAAACAATCACTGAAGCATAGTCTTAGTGGTGTTACACGCCGGCTACAACCAACATCATAAATTGTGATTTCAAGGAACGTCCTCAGTGATTCTCTCTGCACCTGCAGATCAATTCTCGCGCTATTGTCGCAACAAGTCCTCAGTGATACTTTGTTCACCAATTCAGCTCTTGACGCTGCGTTTACACAGTGCAGATATGCAACTGCGTTTTCACACGAGCACCTCGAATCTTTAGCCAGAAATTTTGAATATATGTAAGAAATCACAAGCCTTTTTTATAAAATACAATTTGTGATTTTTTTACTTTTATTGCAAAGTAAATTTCAATAAAATTCTTACCATAAAACATTTTTTGCAAATTTTGTAAAATTTAAGCAAAATATATAATAAACTATGTAATATATTATAAAATATGTCAAAATATGGACGAACAATTTTGATATTGTTTAGGACTGTCTTGATTCAGGTTTGATAGGAAGACAAAAATATTATTATATACGAATCCGATTTGTATTCATGATTGTAAAAGCAATAATACTATGGACAGTGCCTCTGTTGCACGAGAAGGCCGTGCTGTGAGTAGCTATGTCTCCAAATTTCCAATTATCCCGTATGTACGGACAATTTAGTTACCACAAACGTGAAATGATATTTGCGTTCAGAATTTAAGCAGAACTGTTTTTTTAACAGAATTAAATTTATCTGGTCAGCCCATCCGTGAATCAGCGTGCCGGTCACTGAAAATGTATTGTCCTATTCATTCCATTAATATCTGATCGTTTCGAATAATTTCTCACTTACTCAACCCTAATATATTGATACTTCAGCAATATTTCTCAAAATGCTCTTAGAAAATGTCGGTCACTGTCAATATTTACGCTTGTAGGTTGTGACCACGACCGCCTCCATTTTTAAAGTCCTCCAACAAGTGCGAAGTAATGTCAGACAAAGCGTAGTTAGATCGGAAGTATGCATACCAACCTGACAATGGACTCATTCACCTATTATGTTTGACTTCCTTTTCACTCCCAGCCCCGCTACACGCTTGTAGATACGCGAACCGGCTATTTGAAACATTAAACTGAAACCAGAAACGTCGGAGTATTTAAGCTTTGCGTATCAACTGCCACACAACCAATTAGTTTGCTTTCTGATGTCGCGCATTCATTACGGGAAAATGCCGCATTGCCTCCCGCCTAGGACTACATTCTTCGCGGCGTGTTAGGGGAACCGGGAGGAAAACACGCTGGGACAGAGCGCCTCTAGGCACTGTGTTTACGTGTTTGGGAAAAGCAGCGCGCATATGCATGTGGGTCTGCACCGCCTGCCAGGTGCTTGACCTCCATCCGACGCCCCAACGCCCCCGCCCTCCGTCACCCGCCGCCGCCCCCGCCGCCGCCCCGCCGCCGCCCCGCCGCCTTCACCGCCCACGTGCCCCCGCCACCCTCGCAACCCCGCCGACCACGCCGCCTACGCCGCCCCCACTGCCCCGCCGCCCACGCCCACGTTGACCCCCCGCCCCCGCCGCCTCCACCGCCCACGTGCCCCCCCCGGGTACGCCGCCCCCGCCTACCCCCGCCGCCCCCGCCACCCGCCGACCCCGCTGCCCCCGCCAACCCCGCCGCCTACGCCGTCCCCGCCACCCTGCCGCCCCTAGCGCATGCCACACCCGCTGCCCTTCGCCCCGCCGCCCTCGCCGCCCACGCCGCCCCACGGCCCCCGCCTCCGGCGCTGAAGGCGGAGTGCAGGCGGCGGCGCCCCGTGTGTTGTCCTTGTTATTGACGGGGAGGCGCAGGCAAAGGCAAAGGCACGCCGCCCCGCGCCGCGCGCCGTCTGCACACGTACGCGCACACAGCGCGCCTGCGCAGCAGCACGGCGCGGCGCGGCGCGGCGGCCAATGAACCCGCGCACTGCGCCCAAAGCATTCGGCATCCACTTCATGCAACGAAAAGACCTTAACGGCCGCCGTCCGTTAACAACAGGCGAAACAAAGAGTTGTAGCTAAAGATAGTGTAATAATTGAATTGTTGCCTTATTGTACGTGGCGACTCAGGCCATGAGGTCTGCTCGAGGTCTTAATAGAAAGAAAGCTAATCCGCCGTTTCATTTGTTCATTACATCATGTTAAAACAAACTACATTGTGTAGTTGGAATGTAGTGGATATGTAGAAGTTGTTTTGTTTTGCGACTAAGTATTAATGAGTGTCTGTAAACCCAATGTCCAGCGATCCATATGAGTTCTTTTCGAAGCAATTTTCATTGTTTATATTTATATGTCTTGCATTACGTTTTTAAATGAAGGTAGATCCTAGGATTTTCTATAATCCACTTCAACACACCAGTCCAGATCTTGGTAAATATAAAATATTTCAATCACATATTTAGTAACATATTTAACTCTGTGTTCACAGTGAATAGTAATTGTATTGTTGCATAATTTGTAAATTTCACAAATTGTACTGGTCTTAGAGAATTATTACTCAACGCCACTAAACAATATTTTGGGGATTCAATTTTCGAGAGCGTAAATTTTCGAAAGTATGTTGTACTTTTCTGTTGTAACCTTAATACAGTTATTTCTGCTAGTGTAATAATTAGGCTACGGATTTGATATATTTGCATGTTTTCCCCCTTAAACATAATGATATGCATAAACAACACAAATTCATTTCTTGTTGTTTGGGATCGATGTACAAATTCTTAGTGCATATTTCTGCATACTTATGATTAGGGAACGAAATTTATTGTAATAATGAAAAATATGTCAATATATAGTACTTATTTTTTCCAAAACATGTAAGAAAAAATAGTAAATATGTAAAATAAAAATTCTGAAAGTAGGTTCTACCTCCACAGATGTAATTGTACACTAGACTTCACCACACATAAGAATACCAGTAAAGGATTCTGGGCTACGGGGTTAAGGGGAATTTACCCACTCCCAAAACAGAAAGGAACGAAGAACGCGGTAAGAAAATTTTCTGAAAAATGAAATGTTCCATTTTGACGTATAAATGAATTCAGATATAACGAAATGTATACGAACAGGAAAAATATGTAAACATATTTAATTATGCCAAAATATGTAAAAAATGTAAAATGAAAATAGTTCTAATTCATTCAGAATGTCTTGTAAACTCAGAAAAATATTATTGAATGCAGGTATCTAGTTCCTGTAAAAACGTTCTTCCATGCAAATCCGTTCCCTACTTATTGAGCATATTTTCATTTTAAGGGCATATGTTTGCATATTTTATGTATATATTTTTTAATTTCTTTATTAACTTTTTTCCTTCGTAAAATGCAAACGTTGAGATGATTCTCTAGTTTTTAATCACCTGTAGATGAAGAGAGCGGATCAGTTCATCCGAGAGTCGATATCCAGACGTGCCCGCGCGTCTGTGGGAAAACCGGGAGCGGTAGCTCAGTTCAACTGATGTCACTGCAGCGCCTCTGATCGGGAGGTCCTAGGCACTACCTTCTCAGCTAGGTCGAATTCAGTCGCTCTCTGGAGGAGAATTCTAGCGGCCGGCTGCTCCATCGGTAGTTTTCCGTGGTTTCTCCGATCAACACCTGCGAATGCCGGAGCAGTACCCTACCAAACGGGCCACGGACCGCGCGCGATCTGTCCTTCCTCTTTCTTGTCCTATCCTCTCCCCTTACACACACTTACACTAACATGCACTACACTACCTCATATTCCGGGAGACCGGTCGGGAGCTTAGAGCTTGTCCGGCTGGGGCGGTGCCCCGCTGGTGGGAGAGTCCTGGTTAGGGGGAAACCCCACTAGCCGACGGTAGGTTGGCGCCGGATCTCGCCATCCAGCGGGGGAAGATCACCGCCATCTCCCGAGAAAAAAACATGCACTAAACTAACGGGACTAATGACCAAAGCAGTTGACACACCCGGAAACACGGAAAAATGAATCAAAAAGTCTGTGGGAAAGAAACAGCCCCGCACCGTGGCCTGTCCCACCCCCACCCCCAGCCCCTGCCCCTCCCTGATGCGTTCAGCTGTTTCGACGTCGGTGTCACAACTTCACACGAAGACCACGACAGCAAGATCGCCGGCAATGAAAGAAGCGGAGGTTGTCAAGAGAAAAGCTCTCATTGGTGGAAAAAATGAAGAAAATTGAAGAAAGATCCCGATTTGAGAACGGTGACAAAGATATTTGTTATTTTACAGAGTGAAACGCTCTGTTGACAATTATCAGCTAAAGAAATTGTAGCTTCCATGTATTGCCCCTTACTTCATACGAAGTTGAAAGAACTTTTTCTGGGCAGAAGAACAATTTTCCAGACAAGAGAAAAAGATTCACACCACAAAATTTGCAAAAATATATTTTAATCTCTTGCAACAGATATTAAATTCAGTTTGTATGTATTGTGTATAGAATAAAACATGCACTATTTTCTGAGTATATTTTTTATTTTTAAGTGCATGTTTTCCTATTTGTTAAAGCAAATGTTCGTGCACATTTTCAAGCATTTTAGTGTATATGAATCCGCACCCGAGTAATAATCATCCCGTAAATGTTGGGAGAACGTTCACTCGCACCTCGTTCCCTCGTCCGCTCCTATCGCAGCGGTGGGAACCGCCCTCCCTAAAACGAGCGTATTTGCTCTTTGGGATACTTTTGTCTAGTTTCCCTCCGCGAGGACCCCATGGTGAGGGCACTTTATTATCTTAATCCGGGCATATTACAAGTCACTCATGGGATTTATATACAATAATGCATTACACTTACAACTAACGACTAGTTTAATGCATCTCAATCTACGCAATTTGGCCAGCAACATAATGGAAAAAATGTTGGTTTTTATAACACGTTCTTACTTTCTTGCTACGGAGTGGAGAGAAAGTTATGTAATGCCGCGCGAAAAAACGGTAAATTTTGGGGAAAAAAACAACCAACCTTTATTACAAAGCCCTGGTCACGAAAAAATGGATAAATACGAGTTGCTACATTTAGGGGGGAAAATGACACACGAGGTGTATAGAAGCCAGAATTCATGTTTTCTAGATCCTTGATGCCGCAAAATCAAATGACGGCAAAACGTCCGTGTCCGTCCGTCAACAATGCTAGCGGCTAAAACGCTCAGCCAATTTTCTCTCAAATTGATTTTCCTCAATCGATCTGGCTGATGTCTTTTGAAACCGATATTTTAATTGAGGGGGGGGTACTTTACATGAAGCCCCTGGGAAATTTTTCAAATTTTCAACCATATGGCTCCATCGTTTTTCATTAAATTTTTTGTTGTTGTATGGTGTGAGGGGCTTTTAAGAGAATGGTGCAGGAGGTCTCATGTTCGTCAAAAGACCTGATTTTTCGAAACTTGTAAAAGTTCAAAATTTTTTCGGCATCTTCCTACAACGAAAAATTAAAGATAGAGAATTCTCCCTTAATAAAATTTGTTCCGTAAAAATAGATTTTGAAATAAGGTCAGGTACAATTTCTCGAAAATGTGAGTACTTTTCGCGTAACTTCGCGTGAAAATACGGGCGAGAAAGAAGGTGCTCTTTAAGCTCCGCCGCGGCGGTTGCGTTTCGCCCACTGCGCGGCGGTGGCGCGGGGGAGGCGCCTGCGGAGGCGGTGCCAGCAGCGCGAGCCGCGTCGCGCCGTGTGTGACGTGCGAGTCGCCCCCCCCTCCCCCTCCTCCCACCCCCCACTCCACCGCCCACGCGCGCAGACGAGGCGCGCACGCGACAGCGCCGACTAAACACAATACGCGAGGAGCGGAGGTCGACGATTTTGCGTATTTTTGTCCGTTACTTCAAGGCGTAGCTAACGGAAATTTCTTGATTGGTTGGTTGGTTAGTGATTCCGGACGCGTCAACAGCTTAGGTCATTAGTCCCGTAAGTGTGGTACATGTTCCCTCCCTCGAGATGGCGGTGATCTCCCCCCGCTGGATGGCGAGATCCGGCGCCGACCTACCGTCGGCTAGTGGGGTTTTCCCCTAACCAGGACTCTCCCACCAGCGGGGTACTGCCCCAGCCGGGACAAGCTCTAAGCTCCCGACCGGTCTCCCGGAATATGTGATAGTGTACTGCATGTTAGTGTAAGTGTGTGTCTGTGTGTAAGGGGAGAGGATACGACAAGAAAGAGGAAGGAAAGATTTCGCGCGATCCGTGCCCCCTTTGCTCGGGTACTGCTCCGGCATTCGCCTGGGTCGTACAAACCACGGAAAACTACCGATCAGAGCAGCCGGCCGCTAGAAATTTCTTGACATTTGGTAACAATTGGTTGCTACGTACAATAATATGTTAGTGGATATTTGCATACTGGTCGATTTTTCTTGATGGGGCCCTATTCGTATAATTATAGGAGCATTTTTTTGCAAATTTCGTTCAAATAGAGACTTATCTGTAAAAAGTTTAATTTTTTCTTAGAATCTATATATTTTTGAGTGTTCATTGATTAGAAAGAGCTCATCACAGTTTACGTTTCTTTTCCATAAATTATAAAGCACTTGTGGAAATGTAAGATATATCTAGGATATATCTTTCTACACCAGATAGAAATAATAAAACATGACATACAATGGACGCCGCAAAGCTGCGTACCCTCTCATTGCCACTTTTTTCACAATACTAAAATGAAATACATTTTTATCAATAACTAATTCAATCATAACTTTTAATACTTGTTTAGCTATGACAATTAGGCACAATTAATGTGTGAGTGACCAACTCTAACAAGTCAATTAATTTTAATTTTTTAATTCTCTGAATGACTTGTACAGTCGAATAGGTTTCGTATTACAGTGTTTGCAACCACAGAGCCACGGATGGCAAAATAAATGCTCTCGTTAAAATGTAGAGTAAACGTTTTTTGGTTTTTTTCTTGTTTTGAAAGAGAGGTTGTTTAGGAGCACTATCTCCATTGACTTATTTTTTCTTCAAAGTTCCTAGAAAGTTTTCTTCAAAGAACCTTAGGACGTTTTTTTATGGAACACTTGCAAGCACTAACTGGCACGGCCACACACACCCCGTTTCGCCACTCGTGCCGCTGTAATCTTGCATCCCCCACTGAATCTTCCAGGTTCTCAGACACTGAACTAGCGTGAATGTCAAATCATCACCTATCCAATTTTTTTTACTAATACGCTTGTTGTATTACGTTCACAAACTAATATAGAACGATTTATCTAAGAATGAGCCAAAGTGACAGTTCGCGAAAACAAGTGAACATCACATGTATTTCAGAGAAGAATCCTCAGCCGCGACAGCTGTTCAGCCACGCCCCCTAAGTGCTAATGGCTCCTGCGAAAACATCCCTATGCACAAGTCTTAAGAGTTTCCCTGAGGTATATGCACGTACGCGAGTCCGAGGAAAATCTCTTAACATGCTCTCACAATCAGTAAAAGAAAACTGCCACGAATGTAAAGACTCAATCGCATCTTGCCATACAATAGCACAAAGGTCGGAACCACGCGCATCGGTACGCATCTCGCATTTAAATCTCGGTTTTAAAATAAACATAATGTTTATCACACAAAAAGTAAAGTCAATGTAATGTTAATAGAAAAAAAGAATTTTTACAGAAGAGCACATAACACTGCACTTCCTAATTTCAATTATTTCTGGCGGTGCACTATATTTTTGTCGGACGAGGACATCTCAAAAGAAAGCGTCAAAGCCATTTACAAGTTAGCCAACTGCAAACGAAAGAATGCAGGAAGGCAGTATAATGGGCTCGAGGTCAAAACGACCACAGAACCTTCAGTTATGTTGCCAGCACTAGCTGTCACTTTGGCTCATCCTTAGGAAAATCGTTCTATACAATCACTCACTGAAATGGTAAATGCATGAGGTAACACAAAAACGGAGCAATATGCGATTATTCACGGAATATACTTTTCGCGCCAGCCTGTTATTCGAGGATTGCATATCGGGACTGCGAAGAACTCTGGCAGGCGACTGGTATTTAGCTGCTGAGATCGGGTCCTAGACAGCTGTTGAACACAATACATATCTATCGACGTCTTAACTGCAAATGAGCAGTAAGTCCCCAGAGAATACTGATCTTCAGAATTTTTATTCGGGACAACAGATACACCAATTTGAGATAAAAGTTCAACGAAAATAAAACGTCTTTACGATTTCCCACTTTAAATATTTTGCTTTGAAATTTGACGATTATTATACATCCATGGACGCTACGCCCCAATGTAATATAAAGTTTAGTGATTTTCTGAATTAACAGGATGATTTACTTTTAATGTTGTCTTTAACTATTTACTTTTCATAATAAACACAAATATTTTTTCTCATTTTCTCAGCCTTTGGATCTCCTAATACAGTAATTGAAATAAATTTTTTACAATATCACAGAAGTGCGAAATCGTCAAATCATTTTCAACAAAATATTTGGAGACTTTTTCAAAACTTATTATTTTGATATCTTTGAAAAAACGCTCACACCTTAACTCAAAATTATGCGAAAATTAATAATATTTTTAAATAACCGAGTATCATGTATATTAAAGCAGCAAAAGAACGATTTTGATGTCCCTGCTTTCCGGTTCCCTGTAAACGATGTTAAACAAGTGAGGTACAAAGAAAAAGGTGAACGATGTTAAACAAGTGAGGTAAAAAAAAAAGAGTGAAGACCACTATGTATTGAAATAGATCACCTTTATCAACAAAAAAGCTAAAAAATTTGTGTTGCTTGAAATGCGCGGCTAGAATGGAAATGGGAAGATGACGTTATGCGCATCTTGGCAACATCATGGGAAATGGAAGTGCAGTTAATCTTGCTCAGAGAATATTGTGTTGTGTGATCCTTAAAACGATTATTTGTGACTATTAATTGAAGGTACTCAATGTCCTCTCTCTCTCTCTCTCTATATATATATATATATATATATTGGTGTGTATGGATTGCCCCGAAAATCAACACAACCATTTCAGAGAATTCGCAGGGCCCGTCGAGTTTGACGAAATACATAGGAGATGATCAGTTTAAGGTATATGGATGCCAATTTTCTCTCAAATTGATTTTCCTCAATCGATCTGGCTGATGTCTTTTGAAACCGATATTTTAATTGAGGGGGGGGTACTTTACATGAAGCCCCTGGGAAATTTTTCAAATTTTCAACCATATGGCTCCATCGTTTTTCATTAAATTTTTTGTTGTTGTATGGTGTGAGGGGCTTTTAAGAGAATGGTGCAGGAGGTCTCATGTTCGTCAAAAGACCTGATTTTTCGAAACTTGTAAAAGTTCAAAATTTTTTCGGCATCTTCCTACAACGAAAAATTAAAGATAGAGAATTCTCCCTTAATAAAATTTGTTCCGTAAAAATAGATTTTGAAATAAGGTCAGGTACAATTTCTCGAAAATGTGAGTACTTTTCGCGTAACTTCGCGTGAAAATACGGGCGAGAAAGAAGGTGCTCTTTAAGCTCCGCCGCGGCGGTTGCGTTTCGCCCACTGCGCGGCGGTGGCGCGGGGGAGGCGCCTGCGGAGGCGGTGCCAGCAGCGCGAGCCGCGTCGCGCCGTGTGTGACGTGCGAGTCGCCCCCCCCTCCCCCTCCTCCCACCCCCCACTCCACCGCCCACGCGCGCAGACGAGGCGCGCACGCGACAGCGCCGACTAAACACAATACGCGAGGAGCGGAGGTCGACGATTTTGCGTATTTTTGTCCGTTACTTCAAGGCGTAGCTAACGGAAATTTCTTGATTGGTTGGTTGGTTAGTGATTCCGGACGCGTCAACAGCTTAGGTCATTAGTCCCGTAAGTGTGGTACATGTTCCCTCCCTCGAGATGGCGGTGATCTCCCCCCGCTGGATGGCGAGATCCGGCGCCGACCTACCGTCGGCTAGTGGGGTTTTCCCCTAACCAGGACTCTCCCACCAGCGGGGTACTGCCCCAGCCGGGACAAGCTCTAAGCTCCCGACCGGTCTCCCGGAATATGTGATAGTGTACTGCATGTTAGTGTAAGTGTGTGTCTGTGTGTAAGGGGAGAGGATACGACAAGAAAGAGGAAGGAAAGATTTCGCGCGATCCGTGCCCCCTTTGCTCGGGTACTGCTCCGGCATTCGCCTGGGTCGTACAAACCACGGAAAACTACCGATCAGAGCAGCCGGCCGCTAGAAATTTCTTGACATTTGGTAACAATTGGTTGCTACGTACAATAATATGTTAGTGGATATTTGCATACTGGTCGATTTTTCTTGATGGGGCCCTATTCGTATAATTATAGGAGCATTTTTTTGCAAATTTCGTTCAAATAGAGACTTATCTGTAAAAAGTTTAATTTTTTCTTAGAATCTATATATTTTTGAGTGTTCATTGATTAGAAAGAGCTCATCACAGTTTACGTTTCTTTTCCATAAATTATAAAGCACTTGTGGAAATGTAAGATATATCTAGGATATATCTTTCTACACCAGATAGAAATAATAAAACATGACATACAATGGACGCCGCAAAGCTGCGTACCCTCTCATTGCCACTTTTTTCACAATACTAAAATGAAATACATTTTTATCAATAACTAATTCAATCATAACTTTTAATACTTGTTTAGCTATGACAATTAGGCACAATTAATGTGTGAGTGACCAACTCTAACAAGTCAATTAATTTTAATTTTTTAATTCTCTGAATGACTTGTACAGTCGAATAGGTTTCGTATTACAGTGTTTGCAACCACAGAGCCACGGATGGCAAAATAAATGCTCTCGTTAAAATGTAGAGTAAACGTTTTTTGGTTTTTTTCTTGTTTTGAAAGAGAGGTTGTTTAGGAGCACTATCTCCATTGACTTATTTTTTCTTCAAAGTTCCTAGAAAGTTTTCTTCAAAGAACCTTAGGACGTTTTTTTATGGAACACTTGCAAGCACTAACTGGCACGGCCACACACACCCCGTTTCGCCACTCGTGCCGCTGTAATCTTGCATCCCCCACTGAATCTTCCAGGTTCTCAGACACTGAACTAGCGTGAATGTCAAATCATCACCTATCCAATTTTTTTTACTAATACGCTTGTTGTATTACGTTCACAAACTAATATAGAACGATTTATCTAAGAATGAGCCAAAGTGACAGTTCGCGAAAACAAGTGAACATCACATGTATTTCAGAGAAGAATCCTCAGCCGCGACAGCTGTTCAGCCACGCCCCCTAAGTGCTAATGGCTCCTGCGAAAACATCCCTATGCACAAGTCTTAAGAGTTTCCCTGAGGTATATGCACGTACGCGAGTCCGAGGAAAATCTCTTAACATGCTCTCACAATCAGTAAAAGAAAACTGCCACGAATGTAAAGACTCAATCGCATCTTGCCATACAATAGCACAAAGGTCGGAACCACGCGCATCGGTACGCATCTCGCATTTAAATCTCGGTTTTAAAATAAACATAATGTTTATCACACAAAAAGTAAAGTCAATGTAATGTTAATAGAAAAAAAGAATTTTTACAGAAGAGCACATAACACTGCACTTCCTAATTTCAATTATTTCTGGCGGTGCACTATATTTTTGTCGGACGAGGACATCTCAAAAGAAAGCGTCAAAGCCATTTACAAGTTAGCCAACTGCAAACGAAAGAATGCAGGAAGGCAGTATAATGGGCTCGAGGTCAAAACGACCACAGAACCTTCAGTTATGTTGCCAGCACTAGCTGTCACTTTGGCTCATCCTTAGGAAAATCGTTCTATACAATCACTCACTGAAATGGTAAATGCATGAGGTAACACAAAAACGGAGCAATATGCGATTATTCACGGAATATACTTTTCGCGCCAGCCTGTTATTCGAGGATTGCATATCGGGACTGCGAAGAACTCTGGCAGGCGACTGGTATTTAGCTGCTGAGATCGGGTCCTAGACAGCTGTTGAACACAATACATATCTATCGACGTCTTAACTGCAAATGAGCAGTAAGTCCCCAGAGAATACTGATCTTCAGAATTTTTATTCGGGACAACAGATACACCAATTTGAGATAAAAGTTCAACGAAAATAAAACGTCTTTACGATTTCCCACTTTAAATATTTTGCTTTGAAATTTGACGATTATTATACATCCATGGACGCTACGCCCCAATGTAATATAAAGTTTAGTGATTTTCTGAATTAACAGGATGATTTACTTTTAATGTTGTCTTTAACTATTTACTTTTCATAATAAACACAAATATTTTTTCTCATTTTCTCAGCCTTTGGATCTCCTAATACAGTAATTGAAATAAATTTTTTACAATATCACAGAAGTGCGAAATCGTCAAATCATTTTCAACAAAATATTTGGAGACTTTTTCAAAACTTATTATTTTGATATCTTTGAAAAAACGCTCACACCTTAACTCAAAATTATGCGAAAATTAATAATATTTTTAAATAACCGAGTATCATGTATATTAAAGCAGCAAAAGAACGATTTTGATGTCCCTGCTTTCCGGTTCCCTGTAAACGATGTTAAACAAGTGAGGTACAAAGAAAAAGGTGAACGATGTTAAACAAGTGAGGTAAAAAAAAAAGAGTGAAGACCACTATGTATTGAAATAGATCACCTTTATCAACAAAAAAGCTAAAAAATTTGTGTTGCTTGAAATGCGCGGCTAGAATGGAAATGGGAAGATGACGTTATGCGCATCTTGGCAACATCATGGGAAATGGAAGTGCAGTTAATCTTGCTCAGAGAATATTGTGTTGTGTGATCCTTAAAACGATTATTTGTGACTATTAATTGAAGGTACTCAATGTCCTCTCTCTCTCTCTCTCTATATATATATATATATATATATTGGTGTGTATGGATTGCCCCGAAAATCAACACAACCATTTCAGAGAATTCGCAGGGCCCGTCGAGTTTGACGAAATACATAGGAGATGATCAGTTTAAGGTATATGGATAGGTTTGAACACTTCTAACGTAGACAATGTTAAGTGTTTTAAATTGGACTATCGAATCACAGTTACAAATTAGTGGGTTTAAATTCATGTTACGTAAAGTAAACCGCGGAGGAGGTCCTCTCGCAACGCAATGATCTGCAGCTTCCTCTCGTTTGTGGAAATCGCCCGCCTCTGGAGCCGTGGGCGGCGTCGCGATTCCGCTTCGCCCACGGGACGCAGCGCGGCGCTCGTCACGCCCCCAGAGATCGCGTCCCTCAATGTGGCAAGTGTTGAAATGGCGGCGACCAACACGTGACCGATCGCCCTATGGGAATGTTCTGGGCGGAAGCCTATGGTGAGAAAGGCTTCCCGTGGGATGGACGGGTGCGTCCTCTTTGAAGAAGTAATGGAAAATCACCTCGCCTCCTCTACACTACTCTTCACTTTCTGTACACTGACACTTTTAGAACACAACCAGTTAATGTTTAATAATTAGGGAACGGATTTCCATGTAATTACATGTTTTTTCAGGAACCAGATACCTGCATTCAATAATATTTTTTACAGTTTACAAGACATTCTGAATGAATTAGAACTACTTTTATTTTACATATTTTTACATATTATGGTATAATTACATGTTTACATATTTTAGCTTTCACTTCATATTTCGTTACATTTTAATACATTTATACGACGAAACGGAACATTTCAGATGAGCGAAGAATATAGGTTACGGAATCATCTTTCTTACAAATCAAATAAAATGCCACTACCCTTCTATGACCACCATATCTTGGTCATGAATTTTTAAAATACCCCCACTCACGCTCACTGCGTTTTCGGAGTCAAAGATGAGCGGAGTTTTGTGAACAAAAGTAATTTTAACCACGTGCGTGCTCATATTTCAAACAGCACTTTCGTTAATCGATAGAAAAGTAGCAAATATATTTTACAGAAAATTGTCTTACTGTCTTGTTCGAATTGTGTGTAGGGGAAGGGTGTATTCCCTTTAATCCCCTACCCAGGAATCCATCACTGGCTAGACGGTACTACTACTTACTTGAACAGCGGTTTCTCGTAATCATTGCAATATATACTATGAACGTATTCGAACACAGTATTCATGTGTGGTGAAGTCTAGTGTGCAATTACTACTGTAGAGGTAGAACCTAGTTTCAGCCACTCCGAATCCTTGTAAAAAACTGATCGACGACGTTCCATGCCCGGAAAATGCTTGTAGAGAACAATTTTAAACACAATGAATTTTTATTTTATGTATTTTCTATTTTTTTCTTACATGTTTTGGAAAAAATAAGTACATATATATGTACATATTTTGCACTTTTTATTACAATAAATTCCGTTCCCTATTAATAATCTATTTTAGTGTAGACCAGGGGTTTTCAAACTGTACGTCGTGGCTCCCAGAGGCGTCGCGGTGATTTATTAAAAATGATCTTGAGATGTGATTTACTTCAATCCTTGTGTCACTTATGTCTACAAAATAATTTTGTACTATCATACTACATGTTATTTGTAATGTATATGCTTTATTTTACTAATTAATTGAGCCAGGCCTCTGGGATGGCTCATGGGCAGCGCACTAGCTTGCTGTGGTCCCCGGGTTCAATTCCCGGCTGAGGCAAAAATAGAGTTGTAGCTTTCTTTTAAAATCGTCCGTTTCTGTAGCTGTGTGACGAAGAAAAGCTCAAGCAGGCGGATCTTGCTAGTTACGGGGAAGAGAATACATGTTTGCTCTTACCACCCAAGCATGGGAATTTAATTCGGCCCAGGCATGGGGGACACCGGTAGCTGGCCGGCGAATTCGATCTACCGACCCAATAACACTGAATACATACATAATTGAACCTGCCAAATACTTTATCAACTGCCTATTACATTACTTACTCATGTGTGTTCAATCTTTGATAGGCCTATATGAACCCTTATATTTGAAACTTAATGTAATGGTTAATTTGAATTTGAATATTAACAGACGTACAGCAACTGGCGTTGTAACTATTGCGAGTACATAATTATACCAATGGTTCAATCAGGAGAAAACAGTAAGTAGATAGGTAGAGATGATTGCGAGATAGTAAAATTGAATACAAAATTAAATGAGTTAAACTGCAATTATTAACATTTTTTGCTAGTAATGTAGTGGATTAAATGATTTTATCAACATTAAAAATGACAATATAATGCATTCCAGACTAACATTTCTACTTAATACTAAATTCTCTCGCGCAATGAATGTTCTCATCAGAATATGCAATGATTCGTTCCATTCTTATAAACAATTTTTATGACTACAACACAAACTCATCGGACTGAAGAAATAATCTTATCTGACTGATCATCTGATTCACCTGCCTGAAGATGACCTCTTATTTCTTCATAGTATAAGAACGTCAACACCGAATCAGATTCCCACAATTCATCTGACTGAGTTTGTACAAACTGCATAAGCTTGATGCAGATGCTCTCCACTTTACAGTTATGGGATAATTTCAACCTTTGAGGGCCCTCTGCACACGGGAACCGTGGATTCCCGCTGGAGATGTGAACCGCTTCGCTAACAGCCTTTCCACGCCGCGTGCAGTACACCTGCCAACAAAGCGAAATAGCGGCTCCTGCTACTCAAAACGAACCCTTTGCCCGAAAGTAGGGCAGGAAGGGTTCTCGGTCACGGATATCGAGTGGCAGGGGTTGCGAAATATCCTCCCGCTCTTTCGAATATTCCCTTCCTTTTGTCGCTGACACGTTATGTTCCCCTCCTCCTTTTTCTCACGATTCTTTTCCGGTCATTGCAAAGAACTTTAAAGCTCCATAGACTTTTTTAAGGGACGACGAAAGTGATTTAAATATCCCTCGCAACAGTTGACAATCCAATTGCCCAACTCTTTCGAAGATAAAGGTTAAATTATTTGACGAATCGAGTGATTTGAGTTGAATGCGTTCACCGTATTGCATATTCACAATGTCTCTCCCTTAAAAAGTAGTACAATGAACTAAATGAACCATTTGCTAGTCACTAACTTGCTCCTTTTCCCAGACGAACGGAGGATGAGTAGCAGTGAGATTCCTTCACTTGTGAAACACACCCTTTCCGATTGCGCGCTAGCGTGAGATTTCCTTCACGAGCACAGTAGGGCAACGGGACAAGGGGTGTGTGATAAAGGAGCCTTTATGTGGAGTATTCTCAAAGGCCGGGTTTCCATTTCAAGGGGTTTTCGCGCTCCATATCACCTCATCCGCGCGCGGTTTCCTGTCTCATCGTCCGTCCGTGTGTGTCTGTGTGCGTGGTTGGGGAGGGGGAGGAGGAGAGGGGAGCAGGCGGAAGGCGAACAAGTGCTCAACCCTTTGCCAAATGTCGGCCGGGGCCGGGCCGGGTTCTCAGGCCAGGAGCGCTGGCGGGGCGGGGCGAGGCGGGGCCAGGGGCAGGCGGAGCGGGGCTGGGAGCGGGCGGGGCGGGGAGAGGCGGGAGGACGGGGCGTGGGTGGGGCGCGAGGGAGGGGGCGGGACGGGAGGGAGGGAGGGAGAGGGCGGGGCGGGGCGGGAGGGGCGCTGCCCGTGCAGAGCCCATCGCGCGTCAATCCGGCTCGCAGCTGCCTCCGTCGACGCCACCACATCCGCGCTTCGGCCCCGCCCCCGACCTCTCGTCGCAGCCTCTGTGGGAGCGCGTCTCCTTTCGCGCAATTACTAACCCAACTTCAAAACAATTGATGCTTCAATACACTTAATAAGAAACATTTTAGAGTTTTACATGTCATTAAATTTATTTAAAATACATTTAATTATATTTGATTAAAATAACAAATCTAGAAAACATCTGTTTTAATACCGGACCATTTAGTGGCCGTACTGGACAGTACAATACCGCGCAGCTTGTTCTTGAGCACTGGGGAGCACTGAGGCCCTCTTAGACCCCCCCCCCCAAAGAGTGTACATGATCACAGCTGGGCTGCATGCGCATCTCCCCATAGGAAGGGCGGCGCCGCTTAGAAATTAATACCGAGTGGATTAATCCCGATTAGTACAACAATCGATTATTTTATATAGTGATGGGTCGATACCGGAATTTCTCGATATTTAATACTCGATACTCGATTCCATACTACTTTAAAGGCTCAGCAACAAAAGTGGTTCAATCAGAATTGGAAGGATATTCTATTTTGTACTTCACAAATTCATACATGTACTATTTTAATATTTAAAAACAATGGAGATGATCATACATTTTTTAGTTTTTAAAGATTCTTATTAAGGAAAATTCACATTCTAACTCTTTGTGGGTCCATTCTATTTTTTTTTTTCGTCACATATCAATCCAGCCGTACTGAAAAGTCTCTCCGAAAACACTGTAACTAATGGAATGCACAGGTATCAACAGCAGTTTTTCTTAAATTGAGGAGAGTCCCTTTGTTTTACAAGATAGTAGATTTGCTTCAAGAGGAAGAAAGTCTGCACATTGATTTCATCTTCTTGTGCTGTAGTTTCGTATTCACACCAGTATATTTGGTGGTCACTCTTCAGAATATTACTATAAAGAGACCACACGTCAATGCATTTTCGGGGGTTCAGTAGTTCATGACGAAAAAATAAATTAAATGAATTAAAATTTTGAACAATAAATGCTTGTGCAATTTGAAATTTCTAATGTAGATAATGAAAATGAGTTATTCGGAATCATACACAGTGATTTAATTTTTTAACTACTGAAATATCGGAGAATCGAAATCGTGATTAAAATGTTATTTTCTTGCGAGCATGGTGTATCTAGATTCAAGATGTTTAATTAATTCCTTGAATCTATTGCCCTCAATAATACAGATCGATTGATTATCTTTGCGTATCATCTAAGCAAATTTTCTTGTTATTGCTTTTGAACGGTTGTCTCCTGATTTTAATTTGTTCTTTGTAGCCAAAAAATCAATGAGTGTCGGTTGATTTGTGTTGGAACTTGATGATCTTTACAGGACTGGCCGTAGGTCATTAACTTCTACCACTTCACTTGTACGATCTGCGACGATTCCAAAGTCCGGTGCAACATCAATTGGTTTGGCTCTCTTGCGTTCGGTAGAGCTAGCTGATACTAACCAGTGTATTGATGTAACATGTCTTTTTTTAATTACTAGTATTGTGTGAATTTGCATCAGGCAAAAATGTTTTTTACATATTCTACAATTAACACGATTGTCATCTTTTGAGTCCTCTTCAAAATAATTCCACACTTCACTCTTTATGTTTATAGAATGCACTAATCTAGTCGTCTTTCGGTCACTTTAAATCGCAGAACTGAACTTTAGATCTCCGTCAGATGCCTCCGCAGTGGGCTGATGAGGGGAGTATCCCGAGAAGAAACGCTGCCATCGAGCATTGCTTATCGTGCTTGTCGTCAGTAGATTGCTGGGAGCTCACAAGGAAAAGTTTCCCAAAGCTGAATTGGTCGCGAATTGCCTGCTATCTCAAGAGATGGTGACAGACGCGAGTGAGATAAATGCGAGGCACGGCGCCTTGTTAGTAACAGAAGAAAAATTGGAGAAGGGGGAATGTAAAGAAGACAATTCTTCCGTAAAATCCCAAGAGATGGGGAATGGTATAAATAATATAAAGTATCGAAAAAGTATCGAGTCATTTTCGGAAAGTAATGATCGCTATTCATACCACCCGAGTATCGAGGACATCGAGGTATCGAAAATATCGAGAACTCATCCCTAGTTTTATCTATTGCCTTCTCCAACAAATCATTGAGAATATTCATAAAAGACTGGTACTACTAATTTCGCGTATCACATACAACCCTGGTGGTCTCTTGAGACAAAGGCATTCCATGTAGCCCACCTTTACATTGTGGTGGAAGTCTGCAATTGAAGAGGTAGATTCAAGAACGGCCTAACCCAATAAACACAGCTTTGAGTAAAGCGATTTTAAAGTTTTCAATATAATTTTACCATATATTCCTCATCTCGGTATTCTGCACTAGCGCATTGATTTAGTTAATTTCGCTGAGGACGTGTTCCAATTACTACTCTTAAAAGCTATTCTTAAAGTAGATATTACAATATACTAAACGTGCGTATGTTTTTAGCCATTTTTTCATATATTGTATTACTTTTTATTTTCATTTAAAGTGCTGCTGTAGGGGCAAACTTTAAACTATGTAGTTGCATGTGGCGTATGTGAGGTTCCATGAGGCGTAGGATAGACTGAGGAATTAAAAGGTATGTCAGGCAAAGTTTACTACGTAAAAACAAGATTTATCCACTTTTTCGATATACTGTACAAGTTTTTACGTCAAAAAATGACTGATTTTCCTGCAACATTACAAAACGTATTGAAATTAAAACGCTTAAGCGGAGTTAAGCAGTTCTTCCAACCAACTCGTCAATTCCGGTCACAGGTCTATCTGGCTGAGAGGGCTTGCGATGTAAAAAGTCCGTGAAGGAATGGAAAATTGGCTTCCGCTGCAGGAAGAAAACCGCGCCGCGTGTGAAGTGGGGCAGTGTGGGGGCGGGGCCGGAGGCGGGGGCGTATCGGCCACCCGCGCGCTCCATTCGCCACACGGGTGGCGGCGGGGCGCCGGGCCGGGCGGGGGCCGGGCCGCCTTGGGAACGAGGAAGTGCGGGTAGGGTTACGCGTGGGGCTGTGCGGCCCTACGCGTCAACAAAGGCCGGCAAGGCGGCCCGCCCGCCCGCCTCGCCCCTTCCCCCGCTCCACCCAGCGACCGCCGCCCCCACCTCTGCCACCCTCACCACCACATCAACCACCCCGGCCCCCTCCTGCCGACGTCTTCGCACCCGCCCGCCTCCATCCCGTCCACCACTCCACCCAGCAACCGTCGCCACTGCCACTGCTCTTGTTAGACACCACCATCACCACGCCCCCTCCTGCCGACGTCGTCTTCGCACCCGCCCCCACCACCGCCGCTCCCACGCTCTCCTCTACCCCCATCACCGTTCTCCCCTGCCACCATCACCACCAACATTACCCCTTATCGACATCCCTCGGCCGCCGCCCGCCTCTGCCGTCCCCGCCACCACTGCCATCACCCAGCCCCCCTCCTGCCGGTCGTCGCCTTCGCACTCGCCCCCGCACCCCCGTGCAGTTGCCCTGCCGCTCCCACCGCCCTCCTCCTGTGCCCCCACCAACGCCACCGCCTTCATTACCCCTTATCGCCGCCCGCCTCTGCCGTCCCCGTGGCCATGTGCGCGTCCGGCGCCCGCCCGCGGCGCCCGGTGGCGTTCCGGTGCGCATTGAAACGCGATCGCGGGCGGCGCGGGCGGCGTGGGAACGCGCATGCGCAGGCCGAAGGGCGCGCGGACACGCCCACGGAACATCCGCGATAAAAGAAGTAGTAATGCAGCATCTTAGCGATCCCCCTAACAGCATATTCAAAGCAGTTGGGTGCCAATCTCCTTTTCGACATAAACTTCCTTTGGAAACCTACCTCCGACGCGAATCCTGCAAGCAGGCGCGTCTCGCGGGCGCTCCCTGGTGCGCCGGGATGTGACTCGCACTTTCTCCGCGAGATGCCGGTCTCAGTCAACTATATCGAAACCAGAAAGCGAGATATTTTAGGGCGGGATATTGTCGGAGGGATTTAATTTGACCGGTTATTTGTCAGGGTTATTTTAAATACCAGGAGAGTGACATGACTACTGTGGATTTTCCGCCCTTCGACGCTATTTTACGCGCCTCCGCCGGGATCGAATCCGCGCTCTAGCGATTCAGAGGCCAGTAAACTAACCCCTCACCCACAGAGGTGCGCTAACGTTAAGGTATCGATGATCAAAAAGAAAAGGCTGTGGACAAGCGACTTGCACGGAGTAGCGTACAGCAAACACCCCAATAGGGAGTGTAAGCACGGCCTACCGTTACGACAATCTTCAACGATATCGATCTTCTGTTTCGTTAAACTTCAGTCCAACTCGGCGCAGGCATAAGATCGAGATTGTAGTCGATTGCTGTTCGCTGTGACGCACAAAAACTCCCTGTGGTTCAGAAACGAGATCTGCAATCACGAGCCTCTACGAATGCACTCTGCGATTGATTGTTAGTGATTCCGGGCGCGTCAACTACTATGCTCATTAGTCCCGTACGTATAGTGCGTGATTTTGCTCGAGAGAGGGAGGTGGTCTCTCTCCGCTATATAGCGTGATCCGGCGCAACTCTACAGTCGACTAGCGGGGTTTTCCTTAACCATGTATCTGTCACAGGCTAGGCACCCGCCCAACCAGGACAAGCCTAAAGCTCCCGACGGATCTCCCGGCATGTGTGGTAGTGTAGCGCATATTAGTGTGTGTGTGTGTTTGTGTGTGTGTAAGGAGTGAGGATAGGACAAGGAAGATAGAGGAAAAATCGTGCGCGGCCCGTTTGGTAGGGTACTGCTCCGGCATACGCCTGGTGTTGATCGGAGAAACCACGGAAAACTACCGATCAGAGCAGCCGGCCGCTAGAATCCTCCTCCAGACAGCGACTGAATTCGACCCATCTGAAAAGGTAGTGTCGAAAATCCTGCCGCCGTGGGGAGTGGGAACCTTGGACCTCCCGGTCAGAGGTGGTGCAGTAACATCAGTTTATGCACTGAGCTACCGCTCGCGGTCCACGCCAGGACATGCGGTTGCAGCACCATCACGAGCGAGTTCAAAAGCAGAATGTGTTAGAAACTTTATTCTAGAACGTTCAGCAGAAGACATTAAAAGTATTTCAAGATACCCCAAGGATAAACATAGGCGCCCATCATAAACGCTTCAATAAGAATGCAAATTGAATATAAAGAATTATTAAAGATACGAACATAAAATAAAACAATAGATTTGTTACAAATTCAATATAAATATTAAAAAAATCCGAACACTAAATTAAGCGAAAAGTAGCAAAGTAATAGGGAGCTTC
Organism: Teleogryllus occipitalis; assembly: GCA_011170035.1. Classification (NCBI taxonomy): domain Eukaryota; kingdom Metazoa; phylum Arthropoda; class Insecta; order Orthoptera; family Gryllidae; genus Teleogryllus; species Teleogryllus occipitalis. Next base: position 17,647 of record BLKR01009805.1, on the reverse strand, counting down.
GACTAAAGGAATTCCCTGCCTGCCTATGCCCTAACCCAGTTCTAGTAATGAATCATGCTAATCTCTGTACAATCAGTGGGTTGAACAGATAGAAAATAAAGCTGTTTAAGAGGACGAGCGAGTGAAAATGGCGATGAAGGGACGGAGGGACGACGGCGGCGAGCAAGAGGAGGTCGGAAGAAGGAGGAAGCGAGAGGAGGGCGGAATTAAAATAGAACGTGGCCATAGACTCTGAACACAGTGTCCCCACGCAGGGGGGGATCGCGATGGCGTAGGCTGTTGCGGTCTCTGGTGGAGTGTCGTAGACGACCACCTAGACCCTGAGTCTCGTGGCGCCTCTCACGTCGTTAGCCTGAGGGTGCAGGCAGTGAACGAAAATGGAAAATTTCACCAAGAAAAAAAAATGACGTCGAAAATAAAATCGCAAGAAAACTAGGACTTTCGACAACCCAGATTCGATTGTGGTTATGTTCTTCACACAGCTGTTATTGGTACAGCAAGATACACACAATACTCATTGCTGCCCGGCTGAGGTGTCTTAGGGAATTAACCGTTGCTATAGCAATGTCTCTGATCAAGAAGTTCTAGTGTTCGAGTCTCGACAATGGCGGATTTTTCGGCACCAGCTAAATAGGTGGGTTGAATGCCGCCGGTGAATGGAGGAGAACTTTAGCGGCCGGCTTCTCTGATTGGTATGTTCCCGTCGTTTCTCTGATCAATACCAGGCGAATATCGGAGCATTTCCCTAGTAAACGTGTCACGGATTGTTCTTTCCTTTCTCATCTTTGTCCCTCCTCTCCCCGTACTTTCACACACACACACACACACACACACACACACACACACACACACACACACACACACACATGCAGTACACTCGCACTCTTCCCTGGAGGGCGGTAGGAGCCTAGAGCTTTCCCGGTGCCACGCTGGAGGAGGATCTCTGGAGAGGGGGAGATGCACTACAAGCATGTGGCTAATGACCATAGTAGTTGACGCGCCCAAAAACATCAATTAATGAATTTGAGACGAGGATGTCCACAGGTAAATAGCCAACTGTTGGGTCCGATAGTCATAGATTGCCCCTCCTATTATATTATCAGTAGTACTAATTTTAGTAATGATAATAAAATAATAAATAATAATAACAATGTTGATGTGTTTATTGGCGCTGTTGGTCTTGGAGCGGCAGATGTGCGCGTCGCTCGGAGCCACTTTCTCATCCTCCGCCGCCTCCGGCGAGAGGCCCAGGAGCGATAGGGCACGAGCACGAGAGAGACACGCGCTATCGTCACGTCCACCTCCGTCCCCACCTCCCCCAGCCCACCCACCCCGCTGCCCGCTGCTCTGACACACTGGCTCTCACAACCATGGTGCGCGTTTTATAATCCCGTGTTCACGGTGGCATTAGAGAGTTTTTCCAACACGGGAAATCAATCGTCAAAAGGAAATAATGTATCTTCAGAAAAATTAGCTTTTGCATGTCGTACAATCGAAAACTTACGTTAAAACTAAGAACTAATTAGAACTTAATATCTCTAAGAGGATCGAAAAGCTTATATGGAACATCTGTGTATCTCTGACTCTATTTTTGCTTTTATTAGGATTACAAGATAGTAAATACATAATAATACATGAAATCTCATCGTATCATACGAATATGTAATACTTGTCTCTCTTTGTCCATCTCTCATCCCCTCATTTCCGCACCCGGTCGCCGAGGGGAGGGGGTCTGAAGGCTTGCAGCTGGGAGCTGTGGCGTGGTGTGATGCTCTAGCTCACCTTGTTAAACTCTTTAATCTCAGAACCTATCCTTAATTGGTTTTGATTATCCTATCCTTAATGGTACAGGTTTTGATGATTTTTTTACGTAATTTTTTATTTGCTTTTAGGACATTTTAGAACATTTTAAGAGCATTTTATTGATCATTTTGGCGATGTATTAGGTCATCAAAATCCATCTCCTAGTTATCAGCAATGTTGTCAAGTATGGTGAATATAACGACCGCGTATGGCCTCAAGTTGTCGCTCGTTTCCCGCTCTTCATGAGCGCGGTAGTGATCAGTGATCACTGATCACTGATCACTGGTCACCGGCGTCTCACTCTACGGTTGCTCTCGGGTTGACCAAGGCGGGAATCACCACCGCCAGCCTATCTGCCTTCGCTGCCACCTTCGCCGCCGCCGCCGCCGCCACCGCCGCCGCACCTCCCCTAGCCTCCTCATGGCGACTGCTGGGCTGCTTAGCCTCTGTTAGGATGTAACCGTGTACTTGCAACAAGGCCTCATAATAAACCACTTTTAATAATCAACCCGGTGTTCATCTTTCTCTCGTTACATCCTCCTCCCATCATGTCTTCACGACTCAAATCTTTTTCATTTCCTAGAGGCAAATTTTCAAAAATGTAATTTAAAAATTCCTTATAGGTATTTCAATTGTTCCTGAACAATAACATCAGCAGAATAATTAAATGAAGCTTCAGCAAAATAACCAATAAGCAGCGTTTCCAAGTATTTCCATAGATAGGGTGAAGTGTGTGACAGGAAAACTTGGGCCCGATTGGAAGAAAATGATTTCAAACTCGAATTCAGTGTCAAAGTCTTAGCTAACAACACCATTTACATTCTTTGTTACAAAATGCCGTTGACCAGTGTTATTAATAATTCCGAGGATATTTCGAACGTATTAAATTATATCGACCAAGACCTAAAAATTTCAATTGGGATGAATAGAACTCAACTCACAAAATTTAGAAACGTCTATACAAAATTGCATCTTGCTTTCAAATTCGCGTATTCATAATGACAATTAAACAGGAGAAGTCTGAAAGAGGAAGATAGCTTTTTACTTCACGACAAAGACGTGATTGACTTGAATTTTGTTTTTTCGAGATCTAATGGTTCTGTATGTACAGTTTTTCTGGAGACAGAAGAAATTCGTCATCATAAAACGTAAAATTGATGCCAGAATATAACACGCGACAATGCCAATATTTCAACATACACATGCAACCATTTGTAAATCATTAAGTTAAAAACTATATCACGCTTAGGCATTTTCTTAAGTTCTAAAATTCGACGAATTTTATTATACGAGTAAATGTTGAAAATGTACGTGGGGCTTCATGTAAAGTACCCCCAAAAATTAATGAATGTTTTTCAAACTTTCAAAGCTTCAACTAGACCTAAATGGACAACGGTTTCTTCAATTTGCAAAAAACCCTACGTATGGTTTAGGCACTAGAAGTGTTCAGACGGACAGACAAACGGACAGACGTTTATGCGTCAATTGACTTTTCGGTATCAAGGACCCACAAACCAGGGTTTTGGCTACACCACGCTTTAGAGGATTTTTTTCTCATAACTTAGCAACAGGATTTATCCACTTTTTCGTTGTCAGGGCCCGGCAATGAATTTTTTCTGCCAAAAATCCTCGGTTTTTACATAACATTCTCTATACTACGTATATAACTTCGTACATACGTCCGCATACGAGAAAGTAAAAAGGGGTGCTCATACCATTTATATGTGCATTTTGTAAACGAATCTTATCACCTGAATCGTAAACGGGTATAAGAAAGGAATTAAGCTGATGTTAGTCTAAATTAAACGTTTATAAAAAGAAATGTGTTGATGGGATGTCGAGTGTCCTGCCTTGTACCTGAACGTTGTTGGCAGCCCTGTCCTTGCGCCTGGGGCTGTGAATGGGCCGCGCGGCTGGGAAGTGCTTTGTGCCGCGCCGCCCCCGCACGATGGCCCAACGCGCGGCCGAAAGCGCTCACGCTCATTCACGACGCGTAAATGATCTGGGCTGTCCGGGTGGCGCCGCGTCGAAGGCTGCGTTGCCCACGTTCCCACCAGCCCAGCCCTGAGGAAAACCACGACAAGATGGTCGAAACGTCGGCAACGCAGCCTTCGACGCGGCGTCACCCGAACATCCAAGATCATTCACATGACTCCGGCCGCGGAAGCCTACGACCTCATTCACTACGCGTTCACATAAGCACAACACGTAAGACGTTAACTTAAAAGCTCGCAAGCTTCACGTTGGTTGGTTGTTAGTGATTCAACAGCTTCGGTCGATAGTCCCGTGCAGTGCATGTTGTAGTGAAGTGCAGTGCATGTTTTCTTCCTTGGGAGATGGCGGCGATCTTCCTCCGCTGGATGGCGAGATCCGGCGCCACCTACCGTCGGCTAGCGGAGTTTCCCCCTAAGCAGCACTCTCCTACCAGCGGGGCACCGCCCCAGCCGGGACAAGCTCTAAGCTCCCGACCGGTCTTCCGGAATATGTGATAGTGTAGTGCATGTTACTGTAAGTATGTAAAGGAAGAGAATAGGACAAGGAAGAGGAAGGAAGCGCGCTCCATTGCCCGTTTGGTAGGGTACTGCTCCAGCATTCGTCTGGTGTTGATCGGAGAAACCACGGAAAACTACCGATCACAGCAGCCGGCCGCTAGAATTCTCCTCGAGACAGCGACTGAATTCGAGCTAGCTGGAGAGTTAGTGTCGAAAATCCTGCCGCCGTCAGGACTCGAACCTAGGACCTCCCGGTCAGAGGCGCTGTAGTGACTCGCAAGCTTCAAGCTTCTGTGCTTATTCTTATGTAAGAAATAAGAAATGATCCAATCACAGTACGGTAACTCAAAATGGAGTGTCGAAATAGGATCGAAGTCGATAGATCGAACAAAAGACGATTTCCAGATTGCGTGGTTGATTCTCGACGGTTTTCTGCTTTCCATTTGTAGCTAACGATCTTTTTGTAATTTAGGTTTATTGTAGTATTGATAGTAGACCTACTGTTTAGTTAGTTGTATTCATAGTAGTATCATTTAGTTTTCATTTTATTGAAATTAAAATATTATATAAACGAACCCGTAGGTAATGGACTCAGCACAGATCTCGAAATCGAATCTCATATCCAACTAATAGTAAATCAGAATGTCCCACAGACAATAGAAAATTTTATTTTGCTTACATTCATGCTCGACATGGTGAATGCTTCAGTCTTTGACATATGTTAAAGTTTATGTCTGTGCGTAATGATTATATTTTCATTGTGAATGGACGTTTACACAAGATTTGGTGCACATCTAATATTGGCAAATTTTACCTAAACATCGATACAGTGATATTTCGATACATCACGAAAAGGTTTTCGATGTCGATGAAAACACGGGCAATAACAATCCATGTTTAAAATATCAAACTTTAAATGTGATAAAGAAGGTAGGTTCCCCATCCTGTTTCTATTTTAATAATAGTTTCATAAATGATTTACATTTTATTGTGTGGGCACGTATAAATAATAGGTTCAAACTAATCTTTATCGGATATCGAAACCTAACAGATTTTTTGTTAAAATTATAATATAGTGAGACATCCTCAACCAACCCCCAAAATAACCATAAAGAAATCTCTCCCTCACCCCCTCCCAAATTTACCAATAAAAGGTAATAAACATCCAAATTAATGGGCAACAGTGATTCATGTAAGTGGCTGTTGGTTTTGAGAAATTCACAAAAAAAATCGTTACTGCAAACTCTATTTACATCATGAGAATTTTCTTTGAAAATATTGATGTTTCTGGAAAAAATTATAGATGTGAAGAAAACATCTACCAAAACATCGATGTTTCTGGACGCAAAATTCCAGCATGAAGGTCTGAAACGCATTGTTTCCGAGTGATGTGCACAGGTTGTGTTGCAGTGGCACGTGTGTTGGGGGTTGCCTGTACGTCTAGGTTTTCCCTTCTAGCATAATTTTCGAACGTATTTTTCGTCTTATATCTGTTTTGTGCTGGATTGTGAGGTTAATGCTTCTCCATTAGTAGCACACTTACGAGATTTTTGTTGATGGTTTTTGTAAATGATGAAAATGATGTAAGTGATGAAAACAAATACCAAAATTTCTTAGCGAATTTCGTTCTGAACTTGATCGACATAGACATAGGAACTTCAGTTATAACGGATCATCATTTAAATGTTAGGCAATATCTCAGCCCTATCGTGTTTAAAACACAAAACAAAATTCAATCACAAACTTCAACTTTTTGGATTAGTAATTTTTAGCCAAAAAATATTTTATGCTGTTGATAAAAAATAGGAAATGCAGAGGGAGACAGGTAATACTGGTCAGTTAAATTACACAATCACAAATCAAAGGTTCCGTCTCTGCTCCATAACAAAGTAATAAGAATTATTACTAGTATATCTGATCCCCTTCCTTTATCTGGGAAACACTTACCCTTGTATTATTAGTTTCAGATGATGAATTTAAAAATCGATCCTAGTGATAAACTGTTAGTACTCGAGTTTGGATTGAATCATTACTACGCTTAGTTACAATGTTAAAAGATCACTTGCAGTAATAAACAGTATTGAAAATTTATCCCGAAAGTTTTCAAACATGAAAACGAAATCTTAATTTACACATCATGCTCTGACGTTAACAGACAAATATCAGGTTCATAGGAACATTGACAGTGTTCTGAATTAGTTTTATGGTATTTGCAAATGAGGCTATACAATACCAAAGAAACCTTTGAATTTCATTTTTCTCGACTCTTCCGCAATACTCCATGTTTCTTTCACCTACGAGAGGAATTAGTTATTAGGGTTATAAACTCCCTTTTTTAACGAAACTTTCAACTGCGTCGATCGTGCAGGAGCTGACCTGTGATGTAGTAGTCACACTGTGTGCCTTCCTCTTCTGTGTACTCTGTTCGAATCCATCCGAAATTTGTGCAACCGCATTTAGGATTCATGATGAATTTTCTTCGGGTATTCGTTTCCCTTGTATCTAATTCCACCATTGTTCTACTATCACTTGACAATGTATCCAAATAAATCATCCACTTAAGATATACGACTTAGGAATAGCATCGCATTAAAGACTTCAACTAAAAATGCTAGCGCAAAATTTCTCGAATACCGTTAGCCATGCACTTAAACGACGGGAAACAAATCCCCCACGGGAAACGAATAAAGGGAAATGCTTCGCCTTTCCTTCAACTTCAACTCACTCGAAGCGATGAGGCTTTTCAAATAAATTAATGTACTCCTGAAATGTATTTTACAGATACAAACTTCTGTTGACATAACCTAAATAAATAATTACCAATATATTACAATAATACTTGTTTGTTGCAGACCACAATATAAGAATGAATGAATGTGTGAGTGAGTGAGTGAGTGAGTGAGTGAATGAGTGAGTGAATGAGTGAGTGAGTGAATGAGTGAGTGAGTGAATGAGTGAGTGAATGAGTGAGTGAATGAGTGAGTGAATGAGTGAGTGAATGAGTGAGTGAATGAGTGAATGAGTGAATGAGTGAATGAGTGAATGAGTGAGTGAGTGAATGAGTGAATGAGTGAATGAGTGAATGAGTGAGTGAATGAGTGAATGAGTGAGTGAATGAGTGAATGAGTGAGTGAATGAGTGAATGAGTGAGTGAATGAGTGAATGAGTGAGTGAATGAGTGAATGAATGAGTGAGTGAACGAGTGAGTGAGTGAGTGAACGAGTGAGTGAGTGAGTGAATGAGTGAGTGAATGAGTGAGTGAATGAGTGAGTGAATGAGTGAGTGAATGAGTGAGTGAATGAGTGAATGAGTGAGTGAATGAGTGAGTGAATGAGTGAGTGAATGAGTGAGTGAATGAGTGAGTGAATGAGTGAGTGAATAAGTGAGTGAGTGAGTGAGTGAGCGAGCGAATGAATGAAACCTTTAAAAGTCCCTTTGGAATCGCTGTGGACCACTGTGCCCCGTCCTACGGACGCCGCCCGCTCTCCGGTGCGCGTCCTCTTGTGCTCTCGGAGGCTGCTCTCACAGGCGGTCCATTGAGGCGCTGGGGCCGCCCGCGGGCGAGCTCCTTCCCCTCAAGGGCGCCCCGCCCCCGCCTCTCTCTCTGGGCTCCGTCGCCGCGTCGTGAGCTGAGAAGACCTACCGCAGCCGCCTTCACCACCGAATAATTAGGGCACAAGTGCACCGAAAAAATTGGTGCGGCGTCGTTCAGCTTTCACGTGTTAATGGCTGCTATGCGGTTCAAGGAGTGCTTTGAATTCCTTGGTTCCCTCATTACACTAAAATTAAAAAAATGGCTAACGAACAATGGAGAACTACTTTGCTAGGAGAGAACACTTGATCGATGAAAAGTGACGATTGCGATATCTCAACTGATAACCCTCCCGTGAAGTGCGTACGCGTCACATAGAATTTTTCTGCCTGCAAATAGGAGCGCGTTGAAAAACCAATTTGGGTGGCGTCCGAACAATTGATCTGATAATTCCACTTCAGAGAAAAATTGAAGAAAGGAGAGGAGTTGGAGACAATGTTCCATTTGTAACAAGCAACATACAAACAACATGTGTGTAGCTATTGGTTGTTCCTTCAGCTCATGAAATAAGTTAAATAATTCAGTTAAGTTACTCAAGAACTTTTCAATAAATCGACATGTGATTGAAAAATTCCACTTCATCTCCTCCTTCTTTACAATTATATTGTATGTAATTGTTTCTGTCCAATGGTAGAGCTCTGGATACTTGTTCATTAGTCCATCACCGACATCCGCATTACCATTTGAATTTGGCACAACACAGGTTGCCCACATTACTACCTTATCTTTTACTCATATCCACGTTACAGGAGCCCACTTAAGAACTGTTTCGGTCATGTTTATTCGCTCGCTACTTGCGTCCTCATCTGGGAGAACAAATTTAGGATCTTATTAGGATTTCAATCGTCCGCTTTAACTTTTCAGAGTTCTTGAGTAACTTAACTGAATTATTTAACTTATTTCAGGAGCTGTAGGAATAATCAATAGCTACACATATTATGCGACTCTGAAGTATAAATACTACAAATTAAATTGACGGTGATATGTAAGAAAATTGTGATCAGCAGAAAAATGTGAACATTATTTACTTTTTTTTTATTAGTAATACAGCCAAAAATTCATAAACTTCAAACAAGCAAGAAGAAATATGCAAAAATGTGTAATACTGAAATAAGCTTAATTTATTTTTTAATAATTAAACTACTAACCAATATTATTACTACAAATAAACGATATTTTTAAAGAAAATTTTACAATTAAATAGGTATTTATAATTTTGTAATAAATAAAGCATTTAGTTTTATAATAATAAGTAGGTGCAAATTATGTTAATAAATTGAGGTGCCTATCATTTTATAACTGTATTTTCTAAATATAACATAACTTATTGATTCATGAGTGTATTTATTCATGTGTGTGGCCCATGGTATTTTGAATTATATTTAGTGGTCCGAGATTTCCGTTGATTTCAATCACCACTGAATAATGAATACTATAATGTCAAGAATTGGGTAATCTGAATGGTCTCCACGCCTTCTAGTGAGGAACAGATAAGCAACTATACTATTTTAACAGAAAATTCCATTGATTACTTCAACAAGAGCTCTCAGCTTTGTTGACGCAACCCAACGCTGTTTACTTTCTTGACCTTACTTCATAAGAAGAGCAAGTACTACGTGCGCCGTAAAACGGCAAATTGTGAGCAGAAAAACTCTAATTGTCAGCGCCCAGTAACAGCAAAGAGGATACATCTTGTTCCTCGATAAAGTAAATTACTTGCTCTATCAGGTTGTGTAGTCATAATCAATGGTTTGTGGATCCTTGATACAGAAAATCGATTGACGACAAAACGTCTGCCTATCCGTCTGTCTCTCTCCGCGACTGTAGTCAACACTAGCGCCTAAACCGTTCTGCCGATTTTCTCCGATATTCGGATCAATTTAAAAGAAGTCAACGCTCTGTGAGTTTGAAACTGATATTTTGAATTTTGTGGGTACTTAAGACACATTTTAAAAATTTTCAAAAAAATGGAGTCCAAGTTTGTTTATTTTATTTTATTTTACGTCAAAAAACAGTTAATACTGCTTATGACGTGCTATGGAAAGAAGTGAATTCTGTACAGATTTTCAAAATTCTGTGAATAACTATATTTCCCACCGAATTCTAGAAAACGTGCACAGATAATGAACTTCCATTTATGTCCAGAAGCACAACAAGGGGCCATCTCAGCATTTGCTCAATGTATCAGGGAAACTGGACGAAAAACCTAATCGAGATTGTTGATTAAACTTTGTTCTCGTTCTGTTTAAGAGAATGGGAAAGATCTCATTTTCGATAAAAAAAAAGTTTTCACTTAAACCTATAAACTTGATTATAGTATTTTTTGCAGTCATGCCTTCGTTCTAGGTCAAATGTTACAAAAATGTTTCCGTTCAAGTTTAGAACTAAGTTCAGATAATTTGAAGAAAAAATTCGAAGAAGATAACATTAATAGTTTCCAATCAAATGTTCCTTAAAGAAACCACAATTTAGCATGAGAGAGATACATCTCTACCGGGTGCCCTTATTATAGCTAAATTTGGGGCAATAACTGTCATCTGACATGCCCACAGGACAGTCATTGGCCAGATATTCAGTGACGTACAACTTCCAGTCCGGAGCGTTTTGAACAACCCTTACTTCGAAATCTCGCACCAATTGCTTTACTCGCAGTGCTCGCGAACTTTAGCGAGCTAGATACCTTGCCCGCGACCTTCACATGCCTGTTGTAACTCCTAATCTAGCGTCTCAAATTTTAAAATATTTCGTGATGCTGATTGCGGTCATCATAACTTGTGATTTCAACTGTATGCGGGTGAATCCGAACATTATGTATTTTAGTTAACTTTTTAATGCTTATGGAATATCATTCATCTCTCCCAAGACAGACATAGGCCCTTTCCATCAGGCTGCGTCTTCACTTGTGTTGACCAACCTCGCGCCGGTGGGTATCACTGGATCAGTCCAGTGGCGAATTCTTCGGTACACCGCGCATACCGCCGGTACATCTAGTAAATGGAAGTTTATAGGAAATATTTCTTCAGTGTGGTAATCCTCTAAAAGGTTATTGAGATTTTGAAAGCTTTAAAACACAGGCGAAAAAATAACTGTTCTGCTACCGAGAGCCAGTCAGTCTTCCACATCCGTAAGCGTTATGAAGTGCGTTAGAGTGAGAAATTTCAAACAGTTCGTAATGCTGTCCAGAGAATTCGCTAGCGCAGACGAAGGTACCGATACCCTAGGGCTCCTTATGTTTCAATGGCGGGGAGAGGGGAGGATGCGCGTCTGGACGGTCGGGAGGCATCGCAAAGTATTGTGGTGAACAGACCTTGTCTGGTCGTTCGTAAGTTTTTGTGAAAATGGAGTGTGTTAATGTTCCAGAAGTTAGTGGTTTGTGTAATTGTGTTATAGAACAATTATGGTTTCTCCGATCAACACCAGGCGAATGCCGGAGCAGTACCCCACCAAACGGGCCACGGACCGCGCGCGACCTGTCCTTCCTCTTCCTTGTCCTATCCTCACCCCTTACACACACACTTACACTAACATGCCCTACACTACCACATATTCCGGTCGGGAGCTTAGAGCTTGTCCCGGTTGGGGCGGTGCCCCGCTGGTGGGCGAGTCCTGGTCAGGGGGAAACCCCGCTAGCCGACGGTAGGTCGGCGCCGGATCTCGCCATCCAGCGGGGAAGATCACAGCCATCTCCCGAGAAAAAAACACGCACTACACTTACGGGACTAATGACCAAAGCCGTTGACGCGGCCAGAAACACAAAAAAATCAATCAATAAATCTATCGATCAATTATTAAGGACGGAATTTCATAGTATTGAGTTTTCAGAAAAGCTCAAAATAATAAACGACGGTAAAGGTAGCTTCCATAAAGTGCGGTATACTTAAAATAATGTACAGGGTTCGCCACTGGATCAGTCCTCTCCGTGCTTGATTCGCGCGACCTGAAGTCCGCATTAGGAAGGCTCTTAGCTTCAGTGCAAAGGCTCAGACGATCCGCAAGCGGTCATCTCCCCTGCGAGGCTCAGCGCGGACCACCGCGCCGACGGATCAGGTTTCGGAGCCACCGACTTAAACCTTCTAACGAGAGAAAACCGCCCGGCCAATTTATAGTCCAATTTATTTTCAAATTGCAGACAATAAAAACCAATAAACATAAATTTAAATCTACAGACTGTGTGAATGACATGGGAGAATGATATTATTGGCAACGTATCAAGGTTACTACTCGCCTGGAATTCCGCAGAAAAAGATGGCGGCTGGGCGTGGCGAGGCAGGTCGTCTGCCTGGCGGCGTTGGAGCTAGGGATGGCAAAAAATGGATGTTTTTAAAACACGTTATATTCAGATCGACGTATTTCTTCAAAAAATCTATGATTTCAAAAAATATTCTCATGACTCTGTACGAAAAAATAGATGTTGGTATATGTAAGAGCACTCCATTCATCACACTAATTAGTAGGGGGCAGATTTTAATGAAATGTTATTTTTTTCTTTTCACTTTAGAACAATGCCGTTTAGTATAGAAATTCACTTTATGCTATGACAAAAGGAAATGATCCATTCTTATAGGCCATTATTTCGCATTTTTTGTCAATTTCGACTAATAAATCACTTTTTACCTTTTTCCGTCATTTTTAATGCATTTTTTTGCTGATTTCATCGATTTTAATGTCTCTTAAATGGTACTTGCTTCAAATAATATTTACGAGATGCAACAAATGTTCTTCACAGAATTACTCAGCAGCTTATTCGCTTTGTCCGCACAGAAATTGTTTTGACAACCGTTGTGATGTGTAATTCTTGTGACATATCAGCGCCATTGCCGGTTCGGCCGATTTCGGGATAACTAAAGACACGGATTTCCTGGTAAAGAACAGTCCAAACCAAACGTTTGCAAGCTGCGTTCACTCGAACGAATGCAAGAAGTCTCGATTACATCAGTAACGTATCCAACAGCTTGAGTTGTTCATCCGAACTGGTTTTGATAATATTTTTTTTTGTGTCATTTTTCTTTGGTTTTAGAGAATTTTTAAAGCATTTTAAGAGCATGTTATTGATCAATTTTTCCTAGGTTTTAAGTCATCAAAATCTACACCCTACTTATTAGTCATTCGTATTTCTATTTTTCTCTTTGGCGCGTCAATGATTTAACAGTATTTCGCGAATTGTATTTGATTCACATTTATTCCTCCCTCCAGGGCAGACTAATTGAGAACAAGGGCGAGTAGAAGGCATCCTTCAAATTATTTCATTTATTAAATTATTTGAATTTGACTTCCACTCATTTATTTTACTACACATATCATTTGTTTTAGATAAGTATGAATAATTATTTTTCAATTCTCGTGTTTGAAAAACTTCTTACTAGGAGTTTATATTGGTGGAAAAGTTGCACTTTACAGTTCACGTGCCACAAAGTAGCCATGGCCAATAAAACAGTCAGTAAATAATATACTTGGGCGACATGAACCAACATGGCAGCCGGCTCGCATATTCATCACGACCGTAAGAGTTCATACTTGCATGATCAACTGAATCTGTATAATAAACTAACATATGGAATTCTAACAAACGGTCTTTGACACTCATTTCAAAATCTCTTTTCTCCTATCGTCGTGAGGCCCTCAAAAGTCCATTCGTACGTCGAAGACTCTCTTTCTGCACTAAACAATTAACTATCGTCATGTTATTTTCTAGAATTACTGTCATGTACAATATACTTTGTAATTAGACTTTGTGGATAATGCGGTGCCTGCCACACGAGCTTGGGAAAGATAGGTCATGTACACTACAGACCCGAATCACATGTAAGGCTTTCAGGTTTTCAATTGTACTTTTGGCGTGGAGAGCATCGTGGTTCCTCATCTATCACCTCGAAACTGAAAACGTTTCCAAATCAGTTTGCCTGTCAAACTCACTGGTAACTACAAAGCCAGAGTGAGATCTTGTACCTGTTAAAGTACTGGCTCCCTAATCCTTAAAAAGGTACAAGCACCGAGATACTTGGGCATCCTTGAGCAATAATACTTGTAAAGCGTCGAAATGAACTCAAAGGCTTCCTCGGCGTAAAGGAATTGAATACATGCAAACCCGACTCATGCAGAGATCTGTGGGATACAGTAGGTCCCTTAGGGGTCTACAGATAACATTAGGACACACCGAAATAAATTTTTTTAAGTATACGTTTTCTTAAAATTTAAATGATTTTTCAAATGTCTTTTCATTTATAATGAAATAAATGAATAATTTCATATGTAAATTACAGGTTAGTTATAGCATTTTAATCCAGTATACATGAACATTTGATGTAGTATTTTCAAGCAGTTATAACACTTGCCTCAGGCAGAGCTATGGGTCTTAGCCCCTTCTATCAATAACACCAGCACATAAGGTACTATTTTACAAATTCCAAATTAAAAAAGATAAACGAAATAGCAGGTTTCATGCTCCAAAGTATCGCCTGCAGTACGGTCCAAAATGAAATGATAATTAACCACGCATACGACAATACACGTCCTTTTCGTGCCGAGGACGCGGAATTGCTGGCCTTTTAAATTCGCGCTCTTCAGGGCCATCTCGTGGGCCGCGCCGCGGACCACGAAATGGCCGCAGGCGGCGCTGGGCCTTCCGCACTGCCCCCTCCCGTCCCTCGGCCCTGGCGGCGAGCGAGGCCACGGGGCGGCCGCCAAACGGATCTCTTCGGCGACGGGCCCTCGAGGGCCCCACGCCAACTGCTGCTTCGTGTACAGTGGTGTAGTGAATGTTGCAGAACGATCTTCCTAAGGATGAGCCAAAGTGACAGCTAGTGCTGGCAACATAACTGAAGGTTCTGTGGTCGTCGTGCCCTTGAGCACATTACACTCCCTTCCCGCATTCGTTCGTTAGCAGTTGGCTAACTTGTAAATGGCTTCGACGCTTCCTTTTGTGGTGTCCTCATCCGACAAAAATATAGGGCGCCAAGATAAATAATTGAAATTAGGAAGTGCAGTGTTGTGTGCTCTTGTGTAAAAATTCTTTTTCCCTTATATATTACATTGAATTTACTTTTTGTGTGATAAATATTATGTTTATTTTAAAATCGAGACTTGAATGTGAGATGCGTACCGATGCACGTGGTTCCGACCTTTGTGCTGTTGTATGGCAAGATGCGATTGAGAGCCTTTACATTCGTGGCAGTTTTCTTTCACTGATTGAGAGAGCATGCTAAGAGATTTTCCACATACGTAATTAAATTTAAATATTTCCCGAACTCGCGTACGTGCATATATGTAAGCGAAACTCAGACTTCAGCGTAGGGATGTTTTCATAGGAGCCATTAGCCCTTTACGAAGGGGCGTCGCTGAACAGCTGTCGCGGCGGAGGGATACTTCTCTGAAATACATGTGATGTTCACTTGTTTTCGCGAACTGTCACTTTGGCTCATCCTTAGGTAAATCGTTCTATACATGGAGGTGAGAGCGTTTCGTTCTCCGCTGGATGGAAAGATCCGGCAGCGGCCTGCACGACATCTTGCGGGGGATTTCCCTCTCTAGGTATCTCCCCAAGCTCGCACCGCCCCATTCGGGACAAGCTCTGTGCTCTCGACTGGTCTCTCTCTTACCGGGAAAGATGGCTCACTGAGTGCAGAATTTTCGACACTAGCTTGTCAGCTAGGTCGAATTCAGTCGCTGTCTGGAGGAAAATTCTAGAAGCTGGGTACTCTGAACGGTAGTTTTCCGGGTTTTTATCAATACCAGGAGATTGTCCGAGCAGTACCCTAACAAACGGCGATGCTGACTCTGAGCTAAACTCTGTCTCAACGAGGAATTGGGCGCTCGGAGGAGGATCACACTGCACATG
The DNA here is from genome assembly GCA_011170035.1 of Teleogryllus occipitalis. NCBI lineage: Eukaryota > Metazoa > Arthropoda > Insecta > Orthoptera > Gryllidae > Teleogryllus > Teleogryllus occipitalis. The sequence goes on along the minus strand of BLKR01009805.1, from coordinate 1,926 downwards.
TGTCACCTTTGGTTTCCGTGGTTAACATTCTGGTTGATCCGTGTGGAATAGGCATTTAAACACGTACGTTATCTTGAGAAATGAGTACTTTCGGGTCAATTGGCATGCCAGGGAGAAAATGTGCGAGAGGGTTTTCGCGGTCCCGCTTGAAAATATAATACAGAAATTGATCCAGTTGTGAAATATTACAACTAAAACTCAGTTACATGTAGTGGCATTCAATTCGTCTTATTTTCTGTGCGTCTTCTGCCTGCCAAGGAGCAAAGTATTGTATGAGTGTAACATGGTCCGGGTGCAAGTAGTCGTTTCGAAATTGCATTAGAGCATTTTAGAGCAAATTCATTTGCGACTGAGGTAAATTCTGCACATCTGTGAACCGTGATCTTCAATACATGACCATTTCTAAGTAAATCTGTCCTGTCGTTTGTTCTTACGAAAAGTACCCAAAAATCGTGCATCCTCTTAATATACTATAGATAATCATACTGTGGGTCTTCGATGTCCCCTGATTTACTTGACTCCCATTCCATTGCTCCATCGTCATTCCAATCACATCATCATGATCATTATCATCATCACCCAACTACAATAGGTTTTGCCGTAGTATTCTTCAATCAAATTAAATACCGACACGTATTGGCCAAAGTAGAATTTTTTCTCTCAATACTATCCACTATCCATTTTCTTGCTGATGTGCAACATATTGTGAATGAAACAATTGCTTTAGAAATATTTCACTGTAATGTATTCGAAGTTCGCAATAATAACCTACACAATTAAATTGACACAAAATTTGTGAACATTCACAATATGTGTGTAACATTCACAATATTTGTTTACAAATATTGTGAATGTTATAAGTTAACATTTTTATGCCCGGAATTAATACAAAATTGTTTTTTAATTCAACAGAGGTAATTGAAAGTGACAATTAAGAATCATCTAGTTGCTCTTCAACATTGAGCGAATATACAATTTTATAATTATCAGACAATTCCAGCTTCAAATTCAACATAAGTTGAATAATATAATAAATTTCGCTAGCATCCCTGTAGTCTCTGAAATACTCATTTTTCAAGATAACTTCCATCTTTAAATGCCTGATCCATTCCAGGCAACCCAGGAGATCTGAAAAGCCTTCCCACATGTGGTGAGCCTAACCTCATTGTGTGGAGAATTGATGGTCTTCTAAGGCAGTGCGCCTCAACCCACACGGTCCGGCTCCCCGCGGAGCCGAGAACATTTTTCGGAATGTTCTTTCTACCTGTTCGACCTGGTGGTTCCCAGCAACGCTAATGACGGAGCGGTGCATTCAAAACACACTCTCCAGCACTTCCATTGGAAATGTAATAGTAAACCTATTAGAACGCTTATGTTGAGTATTGATAAGAATGTATACACTGAATATGAGAGAGAATGAATTGTAAATTCTAAAGGAAGGCAGGTGATACAAAATATTCAGGAACTTGTGAAAGGAAATTCTGAAAATCGCGGTAATTGGAACAGAAAGTATAACATTCAAACAACCAACAGGGGTAAACCTATCATCATACGTGGAAGTGCTACGCACAATAAGCTGAACTCTTTGATGTGAAAGAAAACGCAAGACGTGAGTACAACTATTTTGTAATGAATGAACGAATGATTCTACAATGACTAAACGTGTGCCAAATGGAGTCAGTGCCAATTGGAGTGACAATGTGTCTGGCTCCATTTCTTGATGTATTCGTATTCTATTCACGGGTATAAGAACTTTGCTATTATTTGAACTAAGAACTATTTGTTCAAATTAGAAACAGCAAAGTTATGTCTGTCAATAGAATGCGAATATCTCAACAAACGGAACCTGGCACATTGTCATCCCGTGTGGCACAGTATCGCCCCGTTTGACGGCATAGAGGAAGTTATGTGATGTTGCGGAAAATC
>BLKR01009804.1:0-86465 GCA_011170035.1 Teleogryllus occipitalis | reverse complement strand
TTTTCCTTTTTATGAATAATAAGTAACACCTGAAATTTGAGTGGTAATTACATCGTTTTACATCGTATTACAAAACTGAACACAAGAAAGAAAAGAAGGGTTAGACATCGTGGTATGAAGATCTCACTTGCAGGGCGATAATTATATAATGATGAGCATGGTGTATTAATTAGCTAATGTCATTCACATTTTAAAATATTATTAATCCCTGATTATTGAGTACGGTGAGGATAAGAACATGGTTATTAATATGTATTGCCGTAATTTTGGAGTTCGCCGAAACAGAGCTGCTCACCGCTGCTGGATGAACAAATGAGATGAGCAGACAAGTGTTGAGTTAAAATAAAAATTGAAAAAGTCAAAATATAAATTATGTAAGCGAAATTCTTTCTTTTATTTCGAAAATGAAAGTTCTAAGTTTGATATATTTAATTCTGCTCTCACGGAAAGGACCCATTTTAGCTCCATTTATAAACTGGAATTTATGCAGTTGGTAACGACACAAATGATAACGGAGAAAATAGATCCAGTATGTTGTATCGTGAAGACAACCATCCCGGAGGATGCGAAACTTCTAGTGACTTCTCCAGATAATAAATGGGCATTAGCGTAGAGAAATGATTAAAACAAATATACAATTTATCTTATTCAATCGCTTTCGTACGCTGGTTAATTATGTGTACGGAGTCGTTGAAATTTCTCTTTATTACTGCCCTGAAAAAAGTTGCTATCAATCGTCACGATAACAGCAAATCTGCTGCCGGGGAAATGAACAATTTACTGCAAACAAAACATGATTTTATTAAAAAATTAGCCAATATACATAAAAACTCGCGTATACTTAATAATCAATTATTAAAAATACTACATTTACTCATAATACAGATCATATAGTGGTATAATACCCACTCTCGTATACATTCCTACGAACCTGCATTAAGTATTGGTACTTAGTTTCGCTGCAAAATAAGCTAATATAACTTCCTCGCATACGCACTTCCTATTTCTTTTTTTCCCCCACTTCATTTTCTCGCATGGTACCCTTTGTCAATTCAAATATGCCCTACAATGCCTCCAATGTACAGCCGAAATCAATATAATACCATTTATCATTATGCCTATTGTACAATACAGAATAAGCTCAAAATACTGCAAAGGTGATCGGATAAGATAAAATATTGTAAATTACACGTGACTAAAAGATCATTATGTACTAGTATTTATACACTCGCTCCAACGCGCTAGTGAATAATTAACTAACTTACATATAATGGTCCGTTTCAGTCACGAATCAAAAAAAAAAATTGAATAAAATTCATTTGAGAGAGTAATAATAGTGTTTACTAATAGTATACGCGCAAGTGGTACGGTTGCAAAATTGTAAACAATAATAGGATATTTTTTGTTGAGTGACATTTAACCAAACGTATCTACTCCCTGCACAAGTTGAAAAGACTTTTCACATCAAAATTGGCTGTGTGCCAAAATGATATGAAAATATTAACAATATATAACTGCTCCATTTGCGCTGCCAAATTCAACTCCTGTCATGAAAAATCGTTAAGTTATTCTAAATGAAAATATTTCACTTCAAATATTTTAATTACGCACGCAGAGATCAGCTGCTACCAGAAATAAAGGTGTTCTTTAGTCGCATCAAAGAATGACTATTTTTCGGCTTACTAACAGTATTAAACATGTTTTAAATTATTTTGAAAATTGACTGTCTTTATTAGTAAATTCAGAATTATTTAAATATTATAAATACTATTAATATAATTATATAATTATAGTATAACTATGTATTGTACTATATAATTATATACTACACAATTATATAGTATAAATAATATAGTATTAGCATTATATGTAATTATGTAATACATCATTGCAGATGTACCAGAAGATAAGGCGACACCGCGTCTCGAAACGTTGTACCGTTACCCGGATGTTAATAAAAATTAAATTTATGATCATGAATGACTTCAAATTAAATAATTTATATAAAACCTAGTCTGTCTAAAAACAAAGAGGTGATCTTAAATAACTCTGAAGCGTTAAACATGTTATACTATGTTATGTACAGCTCATATTCACCATCACCTGCACCATGTAAACTATAAAATCAAACAAATTAACGTGATATTTCATAACAAGTTTACAATAAATTAAATGCAAATTTTTATTAAATAATAAACATATAAAACATTTTAATAACCTTTCATGGAAAACAATTAATGTTTATTTCATTAACGTTATTAAATAGAATATAATGAAAACAATCAAAGCACCAAAATTAATCCAAATGCTAAATTAAAAGTTTTATTATTCCGCGTAGAACTACTTGTATTCAAATAGTCAGGTTCGCTCGCAACGCAATTGTTACAAGTGTTTTCTGAGATTTTTGAGCGTTTGAGTAACTTTCTGTAACAACCGTCCTTGCCGAGCGCAGCGAATTTTTCAAGTGTCGAAAATCCTTTGTAACGATTCTTTCGGTAAAATTTCATGACACGTATTCTAGAGTATAACTACAATTATTATGCAAACTAGGTCTGGAACATTTACTTAACGAGCTTCCCAGAAAGAAAATCCTGGTTCCAAAGCAGAGTCCAATAGATACAGTAAAATCGAACGTCAGTTCATTTTATTGGCATTATCCTCGGTTGGGAGTGACTTTGTCAGAGCCAAAATGTGTTTACAACACCACACCTCTGGTGAAGAACGTACGTACCATCGTCTTTTATGACTTGTGCGTGTTGTGCAAAAAGAATACGGCAATTTTGTACGTGTCTGGCATGAACGCGGCAGGTGTCACGGAAAACGCGAAGACCCCTGTGCAACGTGTGCAATAACGGAAACGCCGACAGTAAACTCCTCGAATCTTTTATCGCGATCCGGCGAAGAAAGTACAAAGAATTTTATTGCATTGCATCTGTTAATAATCATATGGAACACGAACGCCGTCATGATTTTTGTGAGTAGGCATTTTTTCTTATTTTTGTAAATGAATTTTGCATGCACGGCACTAACTATTAAGATCATGTTAATAACTTTTAAGATAATGTTTAACTTATGTAGAAATATTCTGAAATTCAATATTTTCTTATTCGTGTTCATATCATTGTTTTTAAAAAGCTTTTCACCGCCAACACTACTGCAGCCTTCATACGCAGCTCCAGGCAGAAAAATGGCTCTTTCGGAAGGCTCAGACAGAAAAAAGTTTCGAAATATCATAATTCATGGTTTTAGGAAGAATCACGTCTTTTGCTTGTGTGACCCACACGGTGCCCGGTTCGTTCGTTGCGCAATTGATTCTACGCACTATATTGCGCAAATATCGATTTATTCCTATCAACATGTTTATAGAGAGCATTCTCGTGAAATTACCATAATAAAGTCGAAGGAAGATAATGTTTTTCTTCATATTTACAATCGCTCGACAAATATTCAGTCAATTCCTTTGTCAAAACCGGGCAATAACGCAATAGCATGTTTTTCGTCAGTTAAATCTAATTGTACGCATCACGGAAAATATGATTCAGAAGATAACGACTCATAAAAACAGGAACGTAGGGGAATGAATAAACCGGCAAGAGCTGATGAGTACAAAATCCACAAATCTCAGTCTTTATATCAGAAACCTTGAATCGTTTTCTCTTTCCCTTGCGTATTTTACGCCAAAGAATGGTTGGTGTCAGAATCAGTTGCCAATCAAATAATAGAATTGGTGCCAATGTTAATTTCAGAATCAGTGAAAAATGTTCACTTGGTCAGTAAAGTTGTTGGTCTTTCAAATTAAAATTACGTTTGAAGATTTTAGAAATGTCAAAAATGTTAAATCGTAGATTGAACTGAACTTTACTTTTTATTTTACTCCCACAAATTTCTACCGACTTTTAGGCACGAATTTATAGTGGTGGGCTTTCAAGACGTACTTTTTCAAAATTTCTCAACTTTTCGGTTTCCTAATAGTACCTCCGAATTATTACTTTAAGAATATTAAAGAAGAGTAAAATCTCGTCCTAAATGACCATTTTCCGATCCTCCCGACCTCCGCTCCTCCCGACCTCCGCTCCTCCCGACCTCCGATCCTCCCGACCTCCGATCCTCCCGACCTCCGATCCTTCCGACCTCCGATCCTCCCGACCTCCGATCCTCCCGACCTCCGATCCTCCCGACCTCCGATCCTCCCGACCTCCGATCCTCCCGACCTCCGATCCTCCCGACCTCCGATCCTCCCGACCTCCGATCCTCCCGACCTCCGATCCTCCCGACCTCCGATCCTCCCGACCTTCCGATCCTCCCGACCTCCCATCCTCCCGCCCTCCCATCCTCCCGACCTCCGATTCTCCCGACCTCCGATCCTCCCGTTCTCGATCTCGATCTCCGATCCTCCCGACCTCCGTCCTCCCGACCTCCGATCACCGACCTCCGCTCCTCCCGACCTCCGCTCCTCCCGACCTCCGATCCTCCCGACCTCCGATCCTCCCGACCTCCGATCCTCCCGACCTCCGATCCTCCCGACCTCCGATCCTCCCGACCTTCGATCCTCCCGACCTCCGATCCTCCCGACCTCCGATCCTCCCGACCTCCGATCCTCCCGACCTCCGATCCTCCCGACCTCCGATCCTCCCGACCTCCCATCCTCCCGACCTCCAATCCTCCCGACCTCCAATCCTCCCGACCTCCAATCCTCCCGACCTCCAATCCTCCCGACCTCCAATCCTCCCGACCTCCAATCCTCCCGACCTCGCAGCCTCGCGCCCCCGCGTCATTTCGACCACTCTCTCCGGTCCCTCCGGCCGCCGCCCTCCTGCTCTACTGGGCCGGTCGGCTCCGTCGCCCCGCGCCCGCCCCGCGCGCCCGCCCGCGCGTGCATCCGCGTCTCTATGCGCCTGTCCGCGCAGCGCTATTTCTATTTCATTTTGGCACCGCGCCGCCGCCACGCCATGCGCCCTTCGCCGCCACCGCCGTCGCCGCCGCGGGGCGCCCCACTGTGTTCCTGCCGTCGACCATAACCGGAATATGGAACTATGCTTGTTATGCCCGCTTGGACGCGCGGCATCCCCTCCACTCCGCATAGAGGAGCACAATTCCACAAAAACGGGCGAAATCGAATTACTTAAAATATTATTTCAGTGCGATTTGGAAGTGTGAGTGAGAGCGCTGGTTCCGGGCGCGTCAACTTTAGTTTTCTTGTGAACCTACACCATAAACGGCAGGGTGATGTCGATCACATTTAAGATGAACGGAACCAATTTACTGCACCAAGTTAGTATCTTTTTGATTCCGGGCGTGTCATCATTCCCGTAAGTGCACGTTATATCTCGGAAGATGAGGATGTTCCTCCTCCGCTAGGACGTCAGATCCCGCGCTGACATACACAGACATGCAGGGTTTTCCCTGTTCAAGTATCACCACAGCAGGGTTCCGCCCCAGTCGTGACCACCCCTAAGCTTCTGACTGGTCTCCCGACATGTGTGGTAGTGTAATGCACGTAAGTGTGTGTTTGTGTGTGTGTGTGTGTGTGTGTGTGTGTGTGTGCGTGCACGTCAGGGGGGAGGGGACGAGGATAAGAAAGAAAGCGAGCGGTCCGTGACCCGTTTGTTAAAATACTGTGCCGGCGTATGCCTGTTATTGATAAAAAATATCTACCGAAAACTATCGATCAGAGTAGCCGGCCATTAGAATTCTCCACCAGATTATTTCTCAAGCGTACTCTAATTTTGATGTTGAGATATTCTAAAAATTAAGTTAATATTTCTTGGTATATTAACTTCCAATTTTGTTTCAATTTTTTCATTCATTTTCAACTTAAAAATTCAACTTAAAAATTAACTTAATAACTTAAAAATTAAGTTAATATTTCTTTGTACATTAACTTCCAATTTTGTTTCGATTTTTTCATTATTCTGTATTTAGTTCTCTCTCCTCTTTAATATTTTATTTTTCTGTAAGTGTAATGGTTAGTGGGAAGAATACGTGTTACGGGCCCATTCTCAACACTCATAAAGAAATTAATAATATATTATCTCCTAAATTCTTGACTTAAATTGTTAGGTGTCTATTAAATATAAATTCTACTACAGGTTGCAACCACCTTCTTTCTAAGAACCAGATATAGTGGCTGTAAGTGTCTCTGCAAAACCCTATACAAAATATGAGCTGTTGGCAATAACGCAGTTTCTTTCTCTTCCCAGTCTCTTTTAATGACCTGGAAGTTTGGACAGGTTCTTACATACTAATTTTGCGGATCAAATCCCAGTGCTCCCATAACTATCGGTACGACCACTGTTTATACATTCATTGATTTCCATTCCATTTCCGATTTCATTAGATATCCGCATCTGTTGTAGATCATTGCAGAAATACAATAGATAACAGTATAATTATAAATAACTATAAACATCTCGTTTTGTTCCGTTCCGTCCTGCCCCGCGCAATGCCGTGTCGAGTGGCATCGTGCGACTCACTGTTTTGCTGGAATTCTATACTTGGGTTCTTCTAACCTGGCCGATGGCACTTGATCAGCTGTTACGGTGTTATCCAATCAAGAGCTAAAACATCAAGGTGACGTCACTGTCGGGACGTTTAAGCTCCCGATCGGACGAAACCGTACCAGCTGATCACCTGTCATCAGCCACGTTGCAGAAACCCAAGTATAATCGGCGTGAGCCAGATCGCCGAGCCGCTGCGCGCTGACGCGATTGGTAAACTGGGGAGTTTCTCCTTCCATCCGCCGCCATGAATAATATATGTCACAAGGTAATACCCGCGAACGGTTTCGCAACGCGCTCTCCACGGAACGGCAGGGGGGACATGAGGGGACGCGGGAGGACGTGGGGAGCTGGAGGGGGGCAGGGGGAGGGCGCTTGCGTAACGAACGGCGGAAGCGATGCGCGTCGCGAAGGCCTCGGGGCGAAATTGCTCCGCGATCACGTCCAGAGGGGACTCGCGCTAGCCATTGCGCAAGTGGGGAAGTGATTCACATCGACCTACCGACTGGTTTGGTATTTAACTCGCGGGAGTGCGCGTTCGCCGGCGCACGTCTAGCTCCACCATCCACAGCGCATGCGCTAAATTATTGGTTAACAGCTATGCCCCGCTACGCACTATAATATCTTCCCCACTACATCATCCCCACCGTCGTTGTTCAAGGTGGTGTCGCCACGCATTTCATTACATTGTCAGTTGATGTTCTTCGAGCACGACTGCATCATACGCACAGACCTGTATCATACGCACAAATGCGTGGCTTCAGTTCGTCGACGTTTGCTCTCGAGAAGATACGCCTGGAGTTTCCCCACTTCTGAAGAACCAGGAGAAAGGGGCTTCTCCCTTTCGTCTCGACAGACAAAACACATCCCCAGGGATGTTTTATACGCTACACATCGACACCTTACGACCGTAACTCAAGTCTCATAGGCCAAAAGGTCCTAGTTTCTAGTCATAGTGGACGGTGGAGATAGTCCACTCCAGAGAAGTAGGTGGAGCAAACGATGTATTTGGCCGTATGAAAATTCAAAAGCACGACTGTTCTGATCGGTCGTTTCCCTGTTGCTTTTTTTCGACAAATTCTACGCGGATGTCGGCGTAGTACATCAAACGAGCAAAGGACCAATCGCCATCATTCTGCGTCAACAAAATATCGATGTTCAAAATTAAACCTGATGTTAATAATACATCGCCTCAATACCATGGACGATTTTAAACATCGATGCTTTAAACTTTTGTGTTAACCTTTAACTTAATGATCGCGTGGGGAAATTGATTTGATTGTGACTATTTTTATTGATTTATAATTACCATTCAATTGCTAATGCAGTAAAATGTAACAATTTTCACCGTTTTTTTTTTCAAAATTAATACACTTACTTTATCAACGAAAATTCTGTGAGTTCCAAGCAGAAAGGTTCTGGTACTCAAGAAAACGTGCGCAGATTATCTTCTCCCCTCTACGTCATGTACAATTTTTACTGTTTTTTTTTTTGACCAAATAAATCAAAAGACTATCTTTAGTTGAACGTACAGATGTAGTTTTCTAAATGTGCATGTACTAGAAAACAAATATTCACAGGAGGAGGAATTTATCTGTTCTGTACTCCCAAACTACGGCCCAGAGATCATCAATTGCCCAATTCAAAAATCACCAGACCCGTTCAATGCAAATGAGACGGAGATTGCCTAGTTACTCGACAAATCTCAAGCGCAATGATTGGTTACTACAATTTTTCCCATTAAGGAGAACATTCTCCCTCTTCCTCAAAGCGAGACTCTTCTAAAATTTAGAATTCCCTCTTCCTTTTCAAATCCTTCGTCCTTTGTCGTTTTTGTATTAAAGATTGAACAATTCCTTGTTTGCGAAAATTATGACAGGTTTTATTTGTTTTCATATAAACATCGATGTTTTGAAACTGCAGCCATCGATGTCGCATCTCGACTGAGGGCAAGGCGACGGACCGTTCCTCCATTCCCTACAGTCTCAGAATATAGCGCCAAGTTACGAGTTGGGCTGTGAACTCAATAGGAAGAAGGAAATACTCGTAAAAGAACGATATGACGGTATAAATAGCTTAGTAGGTTGCGTCTGTTAGCCGTTCTGCCACAGGCTTGGGGGAACAAAGAATATTTGCTCCACCTCTAGTTTTATGTGTTCGTAGTTTACTGAACCAGATTTAAGCAGAATAGAAAACCGCAGAGGTACATTCTTTTGAGTAGGAATAATTGATTTTGTTTTTGTTTAGGTTCTTTGTCATTTTCATGAAAATTAAAACAGTGCTGGTACAACTGGTTAAACTTTACCTTTTTATTACTGCCGACGTCTCGACCTCACAGATCTGCCTTGTCGCAAGTCCTTAATCTTAATTGAGCCAAAAAGTTATTCATGGTTGAGCCGTCACCAAAATAACACATTCGCTGATAAAACTCAGCGGCTGATCGAGCTGTAACTTCCCATTATAATTAGCCTAAGATAGGAGTTTTTCTTTTAGAATTTCACGTACGGCAAATGTTTCCTCTAAGTAATTTGTGACGTAGCGAACAAGGTGTAAACATTCATGGGTCTTACACAATTATTTAAATTATTATTAAATAATCATCTGGAAGAGCCAAATATGAGAGCCCTGTTCTTGGTTGTCAACATCCAGATAGATGCATGGGATCTGAAACTCATTACTTTCGCCCACTGGGCTCAAATGTTCCTATATTTGTAATCCTCTGATCATCATAAATTTCTCCGTCTGAGCTGACTTTTTACAATAAAGCACCGAGATTAATATTTCTTGGGTTCGTTGCCGCGAACAAATAAACCACATGTGACATTATGCGATAACTTTAAAAATAATTTTCTGGTAGTAAATTATTTTGTCTCCAAATGTGAAATAATGGTTTAAATGAGATGAGAGTAAGTGGACAATTGCGTGGCAAAGACTTATAAGTGAATAACTGTGACAATGACAGTGAATAACTGTGACAAAAATTCGATCGTAATTCTACACAGAACTTTCAGAACGAATAAACATATAGGCGAATAAAATAAATGATAGAAGGTAATTAATGACTCACATTGCCCTCTAAAATATCAAAAAAACGAATAAAAATTCACATAAACACAATCATATCGGATTTATAGATCATCCCTGCTCTGTCGTTTCATAATATAGAAATCATGCATCAAGTTCATGCATTAAGGATTAGTAGTGAAAAAATAATTCACATTGGTAAAGTAGTTTTTCAACTAAAACATTTCTCAACAAAACGTAATAAATGTGGCGTTTGTTGTTCGTACATTTAGAAAAAGGCCTTTTGGAATGACAAGATTCTATCTGATGAATTCGAAGAAAATAACTGTAATATGGTTCTATCTGAGCCTTTGCTACAAGCAGAACGCTGCAGACTGAGGACAATTACTATATAAATAACTACTGTCGGGGGGGGGGAGATGTCTAAACATGTGGAGAGATGAAACACTGACAGTTGGAACCTTCCAAACAGTCGAAATATTAAAATAGTAAAAGAATGCGTTTTCATAGATAAGTTTCAAGTGCAATTGTTTAGAATTGTCTAGATAGAACATGTTAATATATTTATGAAACATCCTACTTATAAATTTACAATATGAAATATGAGAAAGTTTAGTAATGAAATAATGGGAGATTAAAGATTTGCTAGACAATTTCCCGAACAATCCCGAAGTTTTTGACTATCAGTTATAAATTGTGATTAATTGACTTTTTAACTTTAATATGCTTGACTTTATTGAAAATATTATTTTCTTGGGAACATTACCATGATTTCTGCAACCTTTCATTTACAACGTTCGTTAATATCGACAGTCTAAAGCAACACGTTAGTCTTCTATCTCCCAAACGCGCCAACAAGACTACACCTCATCAACGTGTATCCATGCGTTGATCAGAGTACATGTGACGATTTGACAACGCTGATTGCGTTTTAATACGATACAGCATACTAGAATGTAAAAAAACTAATGTTTTTGTCGGAGTATTTGTAAATACATATCTTGTTTTCCTTAGCACAATTTAAGTATGAGATTTACGATTATAGTACAATCAAAATGTCAATTTCTGATAATGTAAAATCATATTGTAATTGAAAATCTCGCCACTAAATTGCATGAACAAGAAGCCAAGATCAACGAAAGTTCAACAAAAGTTCAGAGAATTTCGGTAGAAAACGGCAAACTTTATACTCCTGAAGAATCATAATCATAACATTGTCGACGGAGGTAATAGCTGTTTTTGTACCCAACGTATGGGCCCGAGGGACTAAAGTATTTCACAAATATAACACACGCGTTTGGGAACTCTGATATTGAGTCTTATCCTCTAAAACACTAGTACTAACATGATTCCTCGGCTTCAAATTAAACACAAACACCCTTTTCTAACGAGGACTAACATTTATTGATGGATGGTACCGATAATTGGAACCAGTAACATCAGGATCACTGTTATAATGCACTAGTACAAATATCACTTATATTGTTTTAGGTTCATTGTGATCCAACCATATATGTATAAGTAAATACCTGAGAGTGATTTAAAATGCGACAATTGGACTTCCCAAGTGGCTTTTATGGTCTCCTAATAAGATCTTAATCTTGTTTGCTCTTGTTAAAGTTACAGGAAAAAATATTTGTGGCGGATTAGAGAAATTTTGTTTCTTCTAGCTTAATTTATGACATCAAAATGTATTTATGAAGTTTAATTACATACTTTGGAAGTTCTACCTGCAATCGATGCTCTATGATTTGCGTGGAGAGAGAGCACTTGTTGTAGATGTTAAAGGAGAAAATTCAAAGGTTATTGAGTTTTATGGAATGGTTTGTTTCAAATTTCAAAATTATTGATGTAGTTCAGTGCCATTTATTTACAAGTGGTCTTGCATAATTAACGTGATGTCTGACACTGCATGTTCCCTGCTATTTGAAAATCTGGCTTGTAGCTGAAATAGACCGCCTTTATTGCGTCATTATTACCAGCCGGCTTACCACTTTCATTTTATGGTCGAACTTCTATAAACTTTGCACGAGAAGCTTCCTTGTGGATAATGCAATGATATGGAATAAATTTTGGAAATGATCCATCGCTAACACAAATAGTTAAAATAAATCCATTGGAAACGCTCCATCTGTTGTTATGGCAACAAGTTTCGAAAGGGATACGTTACAATTTTGGACAAATTGAAGGAAAATCTTGAATATCCCGTAGTGCGTTCATTCAATTGCAGCAGTTCCACAAAGTCTTTGTTTACCTCAAAGTCCCCAAAAAACATTCTAACCAAAAATCAGAACTGTTCATTATCTGAAATATCCATGCCTTCAACACACTTAAGTGAAAAAATTCACATGATTCACAGTCGTTACATAATTGACATTCCAAATAATTAGAAATCTGTTCAACTCATTTAGCAACAGTTTGCTGTGACAACTGAAGTCCTGAAATGGAAGATAAAGTGCACATTTATAATTAAGTTCGTTCGCCAGCCTCACACCGGCCATTGCAACAACGACCCTTACCCTTGAAACACCATTGATCAATGTGGCGAATGTTGAATACAAGATTCTTTTCCATATATCTTTGTACAATAAATATGAGAATTACCTTTGTTTAATTGTTGCCGTCGCCAACACCAATAAAATGAACGTACTTAAAGGAATATGTAACACCTTACTGAGAAAAATGTAACTTTCCACCTATATTATCTTCTTCTTCTTCCTCTTCGTGGTCGTGTCGAAACGAAAATTAGTACGAATCGCATGACTGAAGAATATGTGTAGGACTCGTGCATTTGCATATCGATATTGCAGTAGACAAACTGAAAATATTCAGGATAGATTTGCGGCTTCCAGAAATCGTCTTTTCGTTGTAACATCAACGTAGAATTGATTATAGTGAGAATTTTCAGTATTATATGAAATAATGTAATATTTAAAGTTATATATAAGTACTTAAATAATTATTTACTGATTTTTGACATTTAATTTGTACATTTTTATTAATGTGGCGAAATACTTGTATTATAGGTTATCGCCTATCAATGAGTGAACATGTATTTTATCCAATTTATTGAATTAAATTATTTTAAAAGATTGCACTCTCAGAGACACTAATTTCTAGCATGAGAAACAAGGTTAAATAGTAAAAGAACAGAAAATGCGATTAAAAACCATTCGAAGAAACTGGTTATACACTTATTTTAAAACTGATAACAAAATCTAATATTGTCGGAAAACGTGATTGGTCTACTTATAAATTAAATTTAAACGTACTATGAATTTCCTTCAATATTTTATTGGTGTGCTCTTTCTGCACACAATTAACAAATTACATAATGAATATTTCGACCATAAGTTAATATATGGGATAATAATTCAGTGAAGATGTTTCGTTTACACGTAGTGGTTGACTGGACCCCATAAATAAATTCTGTTATTTCGGCTATCTGAAATTCAACCTTAACTCGAGTACTGTGATATCTAACGTCGGTTTCTTCCAAGAGATCTTTAGATAAAACAGTGTTTTCTTTTCTTCTCATCAAATTTATTCTAGGAAACTTACGATATTAGAAATTCAAAGTAATATTTCAATTGTCAGGTGATGAAAAAAATACAAAGTAATGATAAAATAACGAAAGTATGTACAAAGCAACATTCCTGTCCAATATACGTCCCATCTTCAAGTATCTAGAAATAAGAATTTTAATCGAAATATCTACTCGACGTCCAACTTAGTTTATCCGAGAGACACGCCTTTGACATATAAGACATTTTTTAAAGCATGAATAGAGTAGGACAAGCGGAGTCCGCGCGGAAAAGCTGAAAGAGATATCACATAAAATCCTATAAAACAGTATTGAACAGTATATTTGTACCAAAATGAAGTCACTATGACTATAATATTATAGATGTAAGTTATTTTATGAATCCTAAAAGTTAATTTTCAAAATAAAAAGAGCGATGTTTAGTTCATTCCTCCTGAATAAAAGATATGACCTTATACAAAAAAAATTGGTGATGAATCTTTTAACAAATGATGTAACGAACAATCTTTATACGTTACATGTTGGAGTCCAGTGATGAGTGGTGGCTTGCGAGCAAGAACTGGTGCATACAACGAAGGGCTGATCATTTGGACAATTTGACCATTATCTATATTCGGCATTACACTATTAATCAGAATGACTGGTTCACATTTTTCTTCGTTACAATAATTCAACGGATTTTATTATATTGAAGTATCGTTCAAAATTGAATTGAATTTCAATGAAAATGTATTTGTTGACATTTACGCTCGCGAAATAATCGCGAAAGAAGAATAGGCGTTAGTAGCTGTACTGTACGGCACATAAATCGTTTAGCGATGCGTCTTAGATTACGACGATTCATTCGGCGTAACAAGGAAAGCGCAATCTTCTGTACTACAAGTGCAAGAACAGCGGTTACCGAATTTGGATCTAAGGACTTATGGTGGTCGCCATGGTCGCCGGAAGAAAACACGGATGGTGATGGGGGGAAGGGGAGACGGCGAACAAGCTCCGCGCTCGCTCGTGTCTAACGGAGGCTACGCACAGTGCTCACTGCATTCAATAAAATCGTGCAAGCATTACTTTAAATTACAAATTTTTCATGGAGATACAAATCGTCAAGTACATGAAGCAAACATCATTGGACACTCACGAAACATACTGCCTTTCACTGACTAGATGATGGCAGGGATGAATGATGATGGATGTTTCTGGAAGCGATGATATTTAAATGATATAGTGAAACCTCAATTTGGTTTGTCTCTGGGGTACCTTTCCTGGATGTGGGGATCGAAGACACTTTGCAGACTATAATTGACAAATGAGGTCATTCACTTCCCATCGAACTGATACATCAGCCGGTTCTCATTGTACACTACATCACAACAAAAAATGTGCATAAAAACAAACTCTCCAATAACACAATTGAAAAACAAATCAATGAAAAGCAGTTGTAAATCCTTTTTCACAACAAAAGGAACAGCTTGACACACAAAGGAAATACACCCTTACTATTCATAATTAGTAATACCTCACAACACTAATGTGTAATGAGAAAAGAAAAGAAACACCACAATTAAAGAATTTTAGTAAAAAATATTGTCAAACCCTATTGAAATCTTTGATCCCTTTGAATAAATTCCTGCAGTCGTTCAAACAAAAGTTACTTAAGAAGTCCTGTTAAAACAATGTTTGCACACTTATTGAACCCTTATGATTCCTTTGCTCATAATTTTAGCACGTTGATAATCATCTCTTGCACACATTATGTAGAAATCAAAGGGTACTCTCTCCATAAAAGAATCATGTTAAAGGATATTTGAGAATCTATTAGAACTTGTGATCCCTTTGCATTGACATCGCCAATTCTTGGCACATGGATGATACTCCCTCGGAACCGCTTATACAAAGAAAGACAAGTTTTTTTTTCTCTTATTCACGCTTACCCAGGAGTTACATTTATTACGGTTTACAGCCGTTCGGCCTTCCGTTGAAGGATGCTGAAAAATAAAAAAATTACGTCGTTTCGGCTCTTATCTAAGTTATACCTTTATAACCCCCTTTTAACTCTTCCAAACATATTCATTTGGAAGTAATCGCAGGGCTGAGTGCTACCTCGTGGAGCAGAAATCGCCCTCTCAGACAATCGGCCTCTCGTAGTCGCCGAAGGCTCTGGTCATCCACTTGTGCAGGGGTCGTAGCGTGAAGATAATGTGCTGGTCCCGTGCTTCATGGAGCTTGCATCGATTCTCCAATCACCCCCAAAAGTCGATACGGTGAATCGATAGCGCTGTCGATGCAATGGCGACTCTTGTAACCGGACGAGGGGCGTTGATCGGGTACAATACGGAGTAAAGCGAAGGATCCAACCATGCGCCAATCTCATGTCGATCCGACCAAGCGCCAACCCATACTTCGCACGTGAAGCCAGTTGAGGTGGCTCAGAGTATCTACTGATATTAGAAGTTTGCTGTGGGTTGGCGTCAACAGCTTAGGTCATTAGTCCCGTAAGTGTAGTGCATGTTTTCCCCCTCAGGAAATGGCGGTGATCTTCCCCCGCTGGATGGCGAGATTCGGCGCCGACCTACGGTCGGCTAGCGGGGATTCACCCTAACCAGGACTCTCCCACCAGCAGGGGCACCGCCCCAGCCGGGACAAGCTCTAAGCTCCTGACCGGTCTCCCGGAATATATGGTAGTGTAGTGCATGTTAGTGTAACTGTGTGTTGTAAGAGGAGAGGAAAGGACAAGGAAGAGGAAGGAAGGAAGGATCACGCGCGGTCAGTGATAGGTTTATTAGGGTACTGCTTCGGCATTCGCCTACTGTTGATCGGAGAAACCACGGAAAACTAACGATCAGAGCAGCCGGCCGCTAGAACTCTCCTCCAGACAGCGACTGAATTCGACCTAGCTGTAAAGCTAGTGTCGAAAATCATGCCGCCCTCAGGACTCGAACTTTGTACCTCCCGGTTTGGCGCTGCAGTAACATCAGTTAATAAAATAAATAAATAAATAAATAAATAAATAAATAAATAAATAAATAAATAAATAAATAAATAAATAAATAAATAAATAAATAAATAAATAAATAAATAAATAAATAAATAAATATAAATAAATAAATAAATAAATAACAATAAATAAAAATAAATAAAATAAATAAATAAATAAATAAATAAATAAATAAATAAATAAACAAATAAATAAATAAACAAATAAATAAATAAATAAATAAACAAATAAATAAATAAACAAATAAACAAATAAATAAATAAATAAATAAATAAATAAATAAATAAATAAATAAATAAATAAATAAATAAATAAATAAATAAATAAATAAATAAATAAATAAAATCTTAGTTGGGGATTCACCCTCCTGGATCGGGCAACAGCTACACTGCGAGGCGGGCAAATGTGGCGGCGGCGGCGCGGGCGGCGCGAACGGCGACCGGTGAGCCCCGTAAATCGCGGTCGGCGGACGCACCGGACGCAGTAGCTCACCGAGGGCGCAGGGGCAACCTGTTGGGTAGTATAATAATGACAAAACATAGTGGCATACTACTAGCCTCAGACCAAATATGGCACGACGCTAGCGTCAATTCGGACAGTGACACCTCTTCAAAACCTTTCATATCGGATTTAATTATATATTCACATTAGATGCGATACGTTCCGTAAAGATGAACGCGTTACTATTCCACATCAGAGTACCGCAGTTCTAATCCCCGTCAATTTATGTGGAATGTGTGTCCAACAAAGTGGGTAGCTCTTCTTATGGTGGGTTCATTTCTGAATGAATAAGCCTTCCTAAATTACATTATAGCAGTGTGATGTATTCAGAAATTTAACTAAATTATTTATTTATTTACATGTGAATTTATTTATCTTTGGTCAACAACTGTAAAAGCTGTATCTCCTCTCTGAAAAGAAGAAAAGCTACATTTAGTTCAATGAATATTTCTAATTTATTTAACGTACTATCGAAAATAACTAGGCTATCACATAGGGTACAGTAAGTTATTTCTGCTGGTAGTGATTTGTCTCGGTAATTGCATTTTAGAATAGATTTTTAAAGAGGGCGAAGGAGATAACTACTTTTTAACTTTTGGGCAGTAGCAGTGACTAATTATGATCGCAATATTTCAGAATACGTATACTTTCTAGTGAACATGCCTTGAAATCTTGAGTTTGCATCTCGGGCAAGCAAATAGTGAACGTCAGGCGCTCACTGACGGACGAAAACGTCCAAACCGTGACACACGCTAATAGCGCGACAGTTTCCATTCGTTCTGGCAACACAAACTAAATATACACAAAACGCTCGAATCGTTCTCGACTAAACTCGAGACATGTTGATTTCTCGAACGTGACTGAGCCACCGACAGACCCGTCAACACGGCGTTCGGAAGAATGAGGTTAATTTTTCAAACGATGTACAACTCCGCTACAAAGTAGCACAGAACGCATTTTCTTCTCGGCCGCCCAGAGGATTTGCCCTTGAGTCTCCTTTTGGTTGTCATCCGAGAAAGAGCTCGTAAATTAAAAAAATCACCTTAATTTACGACTCGCTACAGTTCCCGAGGAACGACGGCGCGTTTAAGGAGTATTTCAAGAAGTCATTAGCTCGCCTTGTTTGTATGAGGGTGACGCACTAGCTGGCTTGAATGTCAGTTCGTTTTATCGCGAGCCCCGGACACAGGCGGTTCTAAAGATAGTAATTGGAGACCCAAGTTTTAAAATAGTCGGGCTTTCACTGAGCAACCACCATATTTTGAGCAGATCTGAGGCACCAGTTACCACGTAACGTTCCAGCAAATCACGTTTGTTATGGATTTCGGCTCTTGGACGCCATTTTCTTTGCTTACTTTTTCTGCTTTCTTGTTTTTCTTCCTCCCTCACATAGTATTTTATAATGTATTTTCGCTCGGTATCGTTGCTTCATCCAGAGTGGTGTCGAACATATTATTTACTTCACCGGATCGAGAATAAATTCACTAACCAACAGCAAAGTACATGGGAGCGTGCACTGCCCTCAAAAGAAACGCACGAACATTATAAGTTTTCTTCGAAACAAAGTAATTACATTTCTATTCGAAGAAAACCTGTCAAATATATTTATAAAATTACTTGACTAAATTTCAGTATTGGTCATTTCCGCATTGAATGTCTGGTAGTATACAATATGTAACAAAGGAATAATGATATTAAATGAACATTTTCCAGCGTTGCCAGTGCCACCGCACCCCACGCCCTCTCATGCCACCCCGCACCAACCCGTACCAACGCCTCCCCGCCGCATGCTACACCACCCCACTCCTCGCCACCCCATCCTGCCCCACGTCTCCCCGCTCCCCGCCTCCCCGCCTCCCCGCCTCTCGCCTCTCAGCCCCATGCCTCCTCGCCCCAAGCCTCACAACCTCACATCTCTTCATGCGTGTCCCCGTCCTTCTCCACACCCCACTGCCCCGCAACCCCCGCGCCACGTCGCGCCGCCTCGGCCGGTTTCGTTGCTCCCGGTGCCGCTCGGCTCTCCCCGCCCCGCCCCTGCGCCATCGCCTCTCGGGCCCTCGATTGAGTCAACTGCGCGCCCGAGCTCGCGAGTCGCCCCGCCCACGCCCCGCCGCGCAGCGTCTGGACAGCGGGCTCCAAATCACGGTTTTCTCACAGGCGTAAATTTACCACAAAATTGTGTTGATAAACTGATAAAATTCATTTAACAAAATTTATTTATCTCATTGTATCAGCTGTTACATAGATTTCCGTATTAACAAATGAGATTTACCCTTTACGATTATTTTCAATAAATACTACCAATATTAGGATTATTTTGGTAATATTAATGTATTTACCTCACGTCCGAAAACAGAAAAGAATCGGCATATGACTTATGGAGAAAAAGATATGCAACTTACAATATACTTGTATATGTGTATGTATTGCCTACTAACCAAAGAGCTACCCCCCATTTCGTAACGTTTTTCCCAGGGTAGAATTTTTTATCGTTACATTACACTTTATTGCTTTACATTTTCTATACATATCTATGGCTAGAACCTTTGACATTTATTTTCCTTACTCAAAGGATTAGTAATGACGACATAACGCAACCAAGTAGGAAAATGAAAATCGGCCGTGAAGGCCGACATCAGTTAATGATTTTACCGGCCGATTTCCGATAGCAACAGCCTAAACAAATGAGCTGTTTCAAAACATGACGTAGAGTACTCGTATTCAAAGCTAACATATTATTTATGTGAATTATTTTTTCAAGGAGGTGGTTATTCGAAAAATATTTAGTCACACCACCGTTAACACTAATAACTAGGGGGCGGATTTTGATGACCTAAAACATCGCCAAAAATTATCTATAAAATGCTATTAAAATGTTTTAAAAATGCCCTAAAAGCAAAGAAAAATTACGTAATATATGTGATCAAAACCATTTCAGATGAACAACTTAAGCTGTTGGATATGTCACTGATGTGATCGAGGCTGCTTCTATTAGTTCAAGTGAACTCAGCTTCCAAACATTCGGTTTGGGCTGTTCTTTAGCAGAACCGTCAATGATGCTGATAAACGTCACAGAAACCTTAGATTATGCTCACAATGGCTGGCATTAAAACTTCTGAGCAAAGAAATCGAATAGGCTACCAGATATAGGTACTCAGGAATTCTGTGGAGAACATTAGTTGCATCTCGTAAATATTATTTGAATCAAGAAGCATTAAAATGACATTAAAATCGATGAAATCACCGAAAAATGCATTAAAAATGACGGAAAACGTTAAAAAATTACTTATTAGCCGATATCGATAAAAAATGCAAAAAAATGTATAAAATGGGTCATTTCCTTTTGTCCTAACACAAAATGAATATCTATACTGAAGGGCATTGTTCTAAAGTGAAAATAAAAAATACATTTCATTAAAATCCGCCCCCTACTAATAACAAACACTCTTGGTTATAACCTCAGCTTTCACTTCTTACAAATTTCAACCCCGCACTCTATCGGCGTATTTACATTAATAATTAAAAATGAGCATTTTCACAGCTTTTTTGTGAATTGCATTACTGAATCTCATGACGCAATGTTCTTGCAGGATTTGAAGGTCTTCAGAAATCGAATATCCCTTCCGTAATTTTGTCCGTGTAAAGGAGAAATGAAGGCACTGTCCCTCTCTACACCCGAAGTCTCGGCGGCCGCCGCCGCCGCAGCCGCCGCCGCCGGACACTTGTACAAGCGGTCACACCCAGCGCGCAGGGTTTTTCGGTAGCCGCTGACGAATATTTGTGTGGCGCGGGCGAGCGAGGGCCCCGCCGCTGTTCCACTGTTCGACTTCCGTTCGCCCAATGGATGGCCGCCGTACACCGATTTATCGACGGCGCGGGCCGGGACGGGGGCAGCGGCGGAGGCGGCGAAGGCGGCGCGCCGCGGGTGCCCTGCAGCCGCCGATCACCCGCCCACGCGATGCGACAACGCTGGCGGTGGTGATGGTGATAACAGTGGTAGAAGCGGATGTCGTTGCGACTGTGTTAGCGGCGATGTCGACGGTAAAATGTAGGAGGGAGTGGTGGAGGTGGTGGTAGACGGCAGTGGCAGTGTTGGCGAGGGGGGGGGATGGAAGAGACGATGGCGCAAGGGCCAGGACCCTTAATTGTAGGGACGGTGACGGTGGGAGAAGCGGGATTGTATTGGAAGGATTGAGATGGCGCGGTCGCAGAGGCCACTGTGGAGTCGACAACGAAGGAGGGGGCGGCCGGGGTGTGCTTTGACGATGGCAGTAGCTGTGGCTCTTCCAGTGGGGGAGGCTGGGGCAGAGTCTGTGGCAGTGGTTGAGACAGAAAGGGTGGCAAAGGTGGCCGTGAAGGCGGAGGAGGTTCGGTGGTGGTAGTCGTGGCTTCTGAGTCCGTGCCGCGGACGAGTTATGGCTCGATTGCTGTCTTGGCAACAAGACACAGAACGTCGATCCGGCACCGAACTGACCATTACGCTCAATAGACTACAACCTGGGGCTTCGACATCACAAGGGCTCCAAAATTAATGTCTGTTCTTTACATTTAAAAAATATCGCATCTGTTTTCGATTCTAAATGTCATTTGTCAAAATGATTATTGCAGTAAGCATTTGATATAGTACATCTCTTTTACTTTACTGGAAATGAAAGAGAATTAATACACTCTAACCGAATCCATTACTCGTTATTCACAGCAAATGCTTATTAGATTTTCGTGAACACGAAAAATAAGACTTGTTAATGTTGGCAAATAATTTCTTTGTTAATCCATCCCTGAGGTGTATTAAAAACGTAAGATTTTCCAACGATCTCAAATGTATATTTAGAAAAAAAACACAGATATTCAACATTTTTACTAGGACAGGCCGCTTTCAAAGACTTGATCGTCGTCTTCGACCATTCCTCGATTCAAACTTTCGTGCTATTGATCTAAATAAGATAGACATCATTAAAAGCGACGTACCTCAATAATATTGTTGGAAAATGTCAACTTTGTATCCATATAAGTTACGTTTTTCATTGGGCGCTAGAAGAATACAGTATTGTTTATCAAATGTCTTGTCCTAAATTACAACTGGTCATATTTATATCCGCAAGCTGGTGGCTTTATCGCTACTATTAAACCAATTCTATAATCTCCACGGTCTTTAGATTACAGAATGCTTTTAAAATGTTTTCATAATATTCTAAAATATTTCATTCACTTATGAGTTGGCGTCACGTGGATTTTATGAGTCGCTTGTGACGTGGGGGTTTCTGACGAATGTTTTGAAATAACCCCTCAAAATGTTTATAACAGAAATGTTGCTCGTACGTTACGCCTATTTTCGGCAAAATAAAGGAGTTCCTAAGGAGAAGCAAATGATAATCGAACGTTTGCTAACACTTTCAGTAAAACCGATAATTTGGAGTGAATAAAAGGCGTGATTATGACATCCTTCATTTCTCAATTGTTACGCTAGACTGCTCAGTGAAATATTGTTTACTACAATGACATTCTGCCAGCGAAACACTCAACTGTCAAGCTGAAGACAAAGAAGTCGCGTCATCCATTTGTTTGCAAGCTCTTGTTCGGTGTGGCTGCCATCTTCATCAATGGCTGTGTCCGAAAAACACTCCCCGCCGGGCAACCCGGGGAAAATCTCTCCCCCTTCGACAGGCAGTGATATACAGCTCAGAACCGGTGGGTGACAAAGGTGAATAATGGTAACAGTAGCAGCGACGGTAGGCCCGGTATTTCTACGAATAAATTTTGATTTTATTGAGGGAGTTTGGAGAGATTTAGATTTCATCGAAGTCGTAAATATTTTCCTGTAAGTATTGAGGTAGCGTAGTAGAGTTGTCTAGACAAAACCTTTACACTATATTTTACTGTGATGAGGTATTTTTCTCAAAAACTTGTTCAAAATTCTATCGTTATTAAACATGAGTGAGTTATGAAACGTTCAATTGCATACATTCCTTCCGCTGAAGAGGTTTCAGCAACTTTTCAATCTCTTTTTATGGTGCTCACTTTCTGACTTTTAATATTTCTCACTGTTTAGCAGTATCCGATGAACGTGTATATTAGTGAAAGTTCTGAATCCACAAATCATAGTCTTTTGAATAATATTAATAATACATATTTAAGAGTTGGAAAATAAATCTGCTAGGTTCAATGTCTAGGTAGAAATGTACTTAATCATATACTCATACAACATAATATTAAACAAATACTGCAAAACGCCATTTACACTCTTCGCTATTTTTCCCCTGATCAGGGGAACAAATGCAGAACTGAATTGTCCTTCGCTTTCGTGGCAGCTAAATATAGCTTTTCCCACACTCATGCCATAGAGTTTTCCTCCTCGTTTCATTGAATAATTAACTACTTGTTCAAAAAGATTTTAAAAAATGTTTGCGAGGCGAAAAACTATCTTTATTTACCATTAAGAAGGAGAATGAAAAAACCAAGACGAAGAAGACGAGATTGTCTCAGCATTCGTTCAAGTGATCGAAAAATACAATCGGCAGGGGAACCCTTAACTCCGAAGGATTTCACAATTTTACACTATCTAGGAAAAATAACGCGAGATAGCACTGTTTGCACATTTACATATTGCACCAGGCAGACCGAATAAACAGTAATGCGGCAGAAATTTTACTTGGCGTTCTGTCTCGGAAACCGACTTCAGTATCATCTTTATACCAGGAATACATAAATGTCAAAAAGAATCAATGCAAATAAATAAGCGAAACAACTAACGTGTGAGCAATACCCTGGCGGTGGCGTCGAATTGTCCCGCGCGTTGCTCGGGTCCCCCGGTCGCTGCTCTGGCGCTCGCAGCCGGCGCGGCGTGCGTCGGCCCGGCCCGGCCCGGCCCCGGCCCCGTCCACCCGTCCACCCGTCGGGCCGCGCGCGCCGCGAGTGATATACGGCGACGGGCCGACGTCTTTCTTCCGGCCTCGCGCGCGAGCCCAGGGTGGCTCGTAAAAAAGTTGCGCGCTTGACGCCAGCCATCGCTCCCCCTCCTCCGACCTCTTCCCCCGCCCCCGCCCCACTCCTGGCCCCGCCCACGGCCCCGGCCCGGCTCCGCACGGCACGGCGCCCGCTCGGCTCCCGACCGCCCTCTCGCGCCGCCCGCAGACCGTCCCCGTCCCCGACCTTGTCCCGTTGCATCCTCCGACGCGTTCCCGCCCCATCCCCCGCCCTACCTCCGTCAAGTCTCCCATCACGTCCCCCGTCCCATCACGTCCCCGTCCCATCCCCCGTCCCATCCCCCGTCCCATTCCCCGTCCCATCTCCCGTCCCATCTCCCGTCCCATCTCCCGTCCCATCTCCCCCGTCCCATCCCCGTCCCATCCCCGTCCATCCCATCCCCGTCCCATCCCCGTCCCATCCCCCGTCCCATCCCCGTCCCATCCATTCCCGTCCCATCCCCCGTCCATCCCCCCGTCACATCCCCAAATCCGAATCCCCGTCACATCCCCCGTCACATCCCCGTCATCCCCCGTCCCATCCCCCCCGTCCCATCCCCCGTCCCATCCCATCCCCGTCCCATCCCCCGTCCCATCCCCGTCCCATCCCCGTCCCATCCCCCGTCGTCCATCCCCCGTCCCATCCCCCGTCCCATCCCCCGTCCCATCCCCCGTCCCATCCCCCGTCCCATCCCCCGTCCCATCCCCCGACCCCGCCACTACCCAGTCACGCCCATCGCCACAACCGCTGTTCACAATACGGTCCCGCACATATGCCTCCAACTCGCCTCAGCCTCTACTTCTGACAGCGAATCCGTTTCTGTCCCCGCCTTCACCATTATCCCCACCCTTGTTTTTTCACAATTTTCCCTCCCGCCGTCGCCGAGACACCTTCACTGTCGACATCACCGCCATCACTGTTGCTCCAACCCTCGGCTTCACAGTCACCCCCCTTCACTGTCACCTTCACCTCTTCCGTCACAACTACCGTCGCCCCCGCGGTCTTGGCCGAGGCCGCCCGTCCTCGCTGTTGCTTCGTCCCCGTCGCTTGCCCCACGCCCACCGCCACGCCGGCCTGCCGCCATCACTGTCACCGTTGCCGCCGCCGCCGCCGCAACCGCCGCCGTCGCGCGTGAAATACGGGCGTGTCCGCCGCCGCAACGAGTGAAGACGTGTATACATTGTCGATATTGCCAATCGCGAGCCGTCTACGCGACGCGCAGAATAAGCGGCCGCTGCGCCGCGCCGGCTGGCCGACCGGCGCGCACACGATGCTCCCAACTCCAATACTCCACCGGTTTATACGTTTATTTTCTTTATTATTTCTTTCTTCTATTTATTACTTTATATTATTTATTATTTTGTTTATTTTATTTATTACTTGATTTATTTTGTGTATTATTTTATTTATTGTTTCATTTATTTAATTCCATTTATTTCTCCTCAAGAAAACAAAATCTGTTTGTGACGTATGGGAATAATTCAAGCTGCTTACGTTTCTTTGACCACCATAATCCTTCCCCACTATTTTAATAAACTTTGTTGATAATGAATAAAGGTACCCACAAAACATGGTTGACAACTTTTGAATAACTAAAAATGGTCCTTACCGTGCAATTGAAAACAGTTTTACATCGAAAAATGAACTGCATGTGCTTGGTGAAGTCTGACGACTTCTGAAGTTCCCCGGTCGTCCTGTAACAATGGGGTGGGCATACGACTACAACTATACTATAGCTATCGGCTATACTACAGCCGATATTCGAGCTTATTACGCAGTGAATGTGGCAAGCCCAGTACGCAGACTGGATTTTATTGTATTGCTAATAAAATAAAAACTCAATTCTGCTCCTACTTCTACCATAGTTAGCAAAAGAAGGCCTCAATGAAATGAGCGTATGGTGAAGCTACATTTATGTTCATGACGAAAAAGAACGAGGCACTTCAGTTTTTGGCCAATGGATCCAGGAAAATTGAACGACAATCTGCTGGATCGAGGTGGGGAACACATTCTTGTTTATACGTCGCACACAGTGAACAGTTATTTGTAATTCTACTTATGTCCTTGCTTATTTATAAGTATTTTATTTGTATTTTAAATTTTAACTGATCTGGCTTTTTTATTTTGAAATAATTTTGTAGGATTTATTTGTCTACGTTGCTGTAAATCCGGCACCCGCTTAAGATTAATATTAATACAAAGTACATTATTCTAAGATGATTTTGATTTCTCTCAATATAATAATATACTCCATGTTAATGTCAAAGAAAGAGAAAGAATGATAGAAAGAGAAAGAACACTACGAGTTCCTATTCTTTAATGATTCGATACAATTTATCTCGATTTTACATTCAGTAAATTAAGGAAAACATTTGCTTTTCAATACATCCTGGTGTTTGTGAAACATCCCCACGTTCTTTAGGCTTCAGACAATTTTATACCACGATTATGAGAATACATCACAAACAACATTTTGTTATAATACAAAAGGCCTAAAACCATCCTCGAATGTATATAGGAAAGTCATTGAAAGGGACAGGAAGTATCTTCTAACATACGAAATTCTGTTAGCCCTTGAACCGAGAGGAGTGAAATAAAGTGGATCAAATTACTTCTCTACTCAATAAATAAGTTTATGTAAGAGCAGGTTAAAAAATATATATATTTCTTCCAACGGACATTTTTGAGTCGAATGATTCGACTATTGACTATCTGAGATCAGTAGATAGAAACATGAAACGCGTCCTCTCATATAATTGTACATCTTAATCCCACAGTATCATAATTCAACGAGAATCCCATCAACAAATTCAGCTCCCTGAAACGGGCTTCATCTTTGGCTTTCACTCGTAATGCAAGAGCTTGCGCTAGTGCTAATGTTATTCAAAATGGTAAACGCGTACTTATAATAGGCTCAACTGCAGTCAAACAAATCAAATTGTGTAAAAAAATTAAAAAAACGTTTTAAAGAGGTGCCAAGAATGTGTCTATCTTGAAAATATAAATAAAAGGAAATGGAAACAAAATTACTGGAGGATCTATAAAATCCATTCTTCCCCACATACAGTTTCCGTATTTATTTAAAGCTATAATAAGATATATATTTTGGGACATCGTTTTACATGAGAGAAGTTCAATGCATCTCATGACAAGTGAGCAAAGATATTTTAAAATTACAGATATGGAATAGTTTCGTATGACGATGTACCAAAGGGTATAAGAGTATTATTGTAGCTTGAAAGTTTGATAAATTACCGAAAGGCTGGTGAGTGTGAAAAAAAATTGCATTGGATTCTATCGCATTAAGAGTCAATATTATTTCTATAACGTTCACGACGTCCAGAAATAACATCGCTTGATAAATTACATTGCACACGTACAGTAGAAACTTCATGAGGTTTCGGGTTTCCACCCGAGGTGACCACCCTTTCTTGGTATTCCGAACTGCTTTCGGCATCAAGTGCGAAACTCGATGTGCTACGAAACACGTGCAGCAGACGGAACGAGATCTCGAGATGGCTTTATGAGCGGCATAGGGAATTCTATGAGCAGGCAACGGGACGAATATACATTACAGCGTCACTCGCATTTTACTACTTTGATGTAGTTTGTGTTCCATTTTCATTCCATTTTACAACTTGTGGAAGTGCGTTATATCATTCTGCAATGATCAGTGTCGTGCCACTTGGAGTTTCAGAATGAGGAAAAGGTGAATAACCTTTGTCGAGTGACTACATTGTGACATTCCAGGAATGGCGTTCTTTCTACGCCATTAACTTTCTCCAACCGTCGTTTTTGAGTTACCGACATGGAAATACAAAGGATTGGAAAATGTATAATGCAAACGGCAAATGAAAATGCCTTATACATTTCTATCTATTACTGTCATATTCATATTCCGTTTATGACAAACTGATGCAGACTCATTTCGCAAACTATCAAACTGCAAATGAGAGAAAAAGAGGGAGAGATTGGGGAGCAAGGACGAGGGAGGTGTTAGTCATTAGTTTTGAAATTAACAT
Source organism: Teleogryllus occipitalis (assembly GCA_011170035.1). NCBI lineage: Eukaryota > Metazoa > Arthropoda > Insecta > Orthoptera > Gryllidae > Teleogryllus > Teleogryllus occipitalis. The sequence continues at coordinate 58,922 of BLKR01009804.1, read as the reverse complement.
AACATATTTGTTTGAGATGATTCAACGATTTGTTGAAGAGAGCAAATTAAGTAATCCATGTTCACTGATACAAAAAACACTCATGATAGACACGAGAGAACTGGTATTCTGAAAGCAGCAAGTCACGTTTCTTTTATTACACTTCGTACTTCTTTTTACCTTGTACTCTTTGGCAGACTACTTCTCGACAGGTAATGACCAGATGCTTAACTTACAACCCGACAGAGAATTTAATGTTATTGGATTCGTAGCATGCAATAAATAGTTTAGAAGACAATAACATTCTTATGTCGCTGAAACGACTTCTTGCAGTGGCAATTTCTTATTCCAACCCTATCGTATCCTTCGGGTTTATTTGCAGGTAACGTATTTTAAGTGCTAAGTAATAGAACAACGAGAATGGAAAATGTGTCGCTACTGGACATAAAATAGCATAATGGAAAGCAAATTGCAATAAAAATATCCACACTTCTCAACTGGCATTGATAAGCAATGCCATCATTGTTAGTTGCAAAATATCTTGGAAGTTCCCGAACTCATTGTTTTCAGTAGACTTCTGGGATAACATTTGGCGATAGTAACTCTCATCAACCTTATTCACCCGACAAACCTGTACCTGCATACTCCGAGTATGGGAAAATACTATATGGACGGAATATATGGACGGAATAATATGGTGTCCGGTTCGGTAAAAACTCCATAAGACATATTTCCATTACCTGCATGTGAACAATTAAAGAAAGAAACGTTAACCACAACTGGTAAATACGTATAAAATGACTTTCGACAATTATCTCCACACCTGTCAAAAATATTCCACTAATTCCAAAGTATAAATGGCAGTAATAGTAATATCGAGCTCTTACTTTTCTCTCATCGCATTGCGCCATACGAACATAACACATTAAACAGGCAATATACACAATACACTGACTTAACAATTACTTCATTCCTATATTCATATTGTAGGGTCGTCAAGAATTATTCTAAGAACCAGATCAAATACTACAAGAATATGTGATCTTGATTCCACTACCCACGATAAGTTAATTGCAACGCTACAAAGGTTGATATTTAGGTTATTTTAAAAGGTTTAAATTATATATTACATTAAGATAATAGTAATTGAATTTTTGTATAACGCTATAACTAAATTTCACAAAAAATTTGGGATAGCCCCTCATTCTACTCAGCCCTTCAATTTGTAAAACGAATTTGTAAAACTGGCTATTAAGAAAAGAAAGTCAGCGGGATATGCAACACAAATTCATGTTTACATAATTAACACTTAGGTGTTTAATGCACATACCATGAGAGCATACTTTCTGACTGGAGGGGGAAATATATTAGCATTGAAATTCGTCCCCTCGTAATTACACACGATAATTCTGGTGGAGTATTCCACACAACTCTATTGTAACGTGTGAGTTTGCGAATGCGCAGAGGCTCACTACAGTGATTCATGCTGTGCAAAAACTCTAATGTAAAATAGCCGGCGGCGCTAGTTGAATTCGTTTACTAGGCTCCGTGAGTCACGAAGGTTAAGCGAATTCGAGACTCGCGGGTTCCAGGTTGGGTGACCGGCCAGGAACTCCGGAATCTAACGGCGTCGAGCCCCTGGCCGAAGGGATAAAAGGCACTGACTGACTGCGACGTGACGAGACTTATATACACAACATAGTACACACAACAAGTATACACAACATAGACAAATATAGTATTATTATTATGTTATTAAATTATTCAGTGGAATAATTACACAGTAACGGAGGATTACTCTAGAAATAAAGCACATTAATGGAGGATTACTCCCCAGTGCAAAGCGCTCAACGCCCCTTAAGGGGCTTGGAGACGCGTTGCTTCAATGTGTAGACGCAACAAATTTAAAAAAATATATACTTCACAAAAATGACGATTAGCGGGTCCAAAAATGTTGGTCGCCTCTGTCCGATCAATACAGTAGTCCCCCTGTTAGCACAAGCGACTCTGCCAGAAAGCATATTAGGCAACTTTTTGCGCGCGGGCGGCGGGGGCACAAAGGGGCCGCCAGAGGGGCGCTCGCCGGCGGCGGCCGCAACTCGAGCTGCCGAACGGCGCGGCGCGGCGGGGGCGGGCGTCATGTGACAGGCAGAGGAGAGGCTGGGGCAGGGGCGATGGGGCCGGAGTGCGGAAGGTAGCGCAAGGGACCGAGGGGTGGGGAGAAACGGGAGCACCCAGACAATGGACAGACAAGACACGATGGTGGGAACGGATGGGAAGCAGGAAGCTTGGCGACGTGGAAATCAAGGTGGTACAGACAGTCGGAGGGAGAGAGAGAATATATGAGAGAAAAGGGGGGAATTGAGAAAAACGGAGAAAGAGACAGACTGAGTGATAAAATAAAAGGGATATAAGAAAATCATTCTCAGTTTGAGGAAGCCCACAAAATTTGTGCATTTGCATATTTAAAATGCATGATCCAATGATATGCGCGCGGTTCATCAAGGGTACGAGAGAGTAGTTCAAAGAAATTTGCACATTCTAAAATCATGTTTCTTAATCAAGAGTCTAATAGCTGTCTCTATTTTCGTTCCTGAAAGTAATGTTTATTCACTTTGCATTTTTTTCAATTGCATATTAACTAACTTTAAAATAAGAACTTTCATTTGTTCTGCAGTAGACACCGTTTTCTATTTCAATCAACTGAAACAAAACCAACACATGGGTTCAGGTACTCTTCGGACCATGGAGACGAGGACCGATTTCCAAGCGGGCAAAACAGGTTGGCGAGCCACAATCGTTGTTGTGTGGCCATCTTCACAGGGCGGCCTCCTCCCCAACGGGAGCGCAGCCACCAGGGAAAGCACGCGAGGCGGTGGGGCGGCAAGCGAGGGCACGTGGACCGCCGGGGGTGCAGAGCACGGGGGCAAGTGGGGGCGGGGGCGGGGGCGGGTGCACGTGCCGAGGGCGCGCTGGTGTTTGCGGCGCGCGGCCGCCGGGGGGGGGGGGCAGCAAATTGCCACTTAGCTCGTAAGTCTCCGGCAGCAGACGGCGTGCGCCCGTGCGCTTCCGCCCACCCCCGCCAACGACGCCGCCCCCGCCCCGGCCCCTGCTGCCGTCGCCCGCGTCGTCGTACTGTGGAGCGATGCACTGAAAAACTGGCCAAATCATCAGAGTGCTGCTTCATTTGCACGAAGCTTAGGGTAAAGGAGTTTTGCCAACGCTCTGTGTAATATGAAGAATTCTTAACGACCAATCGATGAAATATTGAAGGCAGGTTAATGGGCCTTGGTCATAAGTAAAAACGAACTAAAAGCTGGTTGTTTGCTGACGTTTCGGAAAATTTAATTGCGATTGAAAGGTATGTAACGTTTTTGTTAAAAAAATTGTAAATGTGTTTCAGCCAGGATTGTTATATGGCACGTGTTCTCTGTTAGCACTATTGTAAATATGTGTTATTTTCTTTCCTCGTATTATTCAGACCTGAAGATGGAAATAAATTTTCCAAAACGTCGGCAAACAACCGGCTTTTAGTTCGTTTCTACTTATGACCAAGACCCGTTAACCTGCCTTCAATAGCTCAGTGTAATGTTTATAACTTCATTCTTAAGTAAAAAGGCCGTATCATACGTAGAAATCATCCTTGAAACCCAGTAAATAAATAAGAATTTTCACGTATTAAAGGAAAGCACAACAAAAATCAAATTTCGAAATTTTAGTTTCCCGAAGCACGCCTTGTACAACGGTCAATATAACCGATTTTGTGATATTTATATAGCAGAAATGACGCTCAAATTTGATATAAAGAGAATGTTGTTTTGTTTGTTTGTTTTTGCCGAAATGGTTCCGCCGACTTAACAAATAGCAGTGACGATGAGGTACCATTCATCGGAAACATCGAAATCCGTGAATGACCCCAGTATTTTGGACTTGTTAAGAATTTCAGGAACTTGTCCCACAGTGCGCCGCCTGCGGTATTCGTTTCCTCCTCTCCGTCTCCGCGTCCACCCCCGTCTGCAACCCCGCCCCGCCCCCGCCGGGCGCTCGTTGCCTCTCCCACGGCGCTGTTGACTTACGCAGCGCCGTTCGTATTTTCTCCGCGTGCGGTGCGGGGCGGCCGCCGCGGCGGAGTGGCGGGCGAGTAAATTATGGCGGGGGGGAGGGGGAGGGGACGACGGGCCCCCAGTGTTACTGGCGACACCCGCGCAGAGCCGTTCGCTGTCCTTCGTCGTCCTCGAGTATACTCCACACTAGCCAGCAGATGACTAGTGTCGCTTGTCAATCGTGAACTTATTTACATTATATAATTATTTATTTACGCTCTATATAAATTATGCTAAGGAAAAATGACGGTTTTGTACCGTATAAAAGAGACCATCTAAACAATATCCTACAGCTAGATAGAAAATTCCCCCTTCATATTAAGCATATTGCAGAGGAGAAAGAAGTACGCAGGTTTTGTTAAAAAACCAAACGGGTACATGCAAACCGCAACACACGTAACTCTGCAATTCACGATACCATCCTACATAACTCTAAGCATCCTAAGCCTGCGTAAAAAGTATCTGTCATTTCCTCACAGGACACGAGTTGTTTTTATTAAAAAGGAAATTCTTTGTACGTCCTATTATATTTTTGAAGAGTACCCTTGGTACAGAGCTTGGGTTGTCAGAAACGTTGGAAGTTGGGCTCAAGAATAAACCTATTGTCACCTTTAATATCAATGACAAAGAGTAATGTATTTTCACACTGATAGGTTTCCTTTTTTATGTATCTAAAATGCTGCCCAAAGCAACGGCGGATGCACACGACGCCATGACCCTCATTTTGAAAATATTCATGGGTTACAAAATACTTTACGAGTGTAAATATGCTTCAAAATTATATATTAATCTGAATTTATTAAAAATTAACATATTTTAATACATTTTAAAATTTGCTGGACATTTTAATGCATTATACTAGAAAACGTAGTATCGGCAGATACTCTTGCAAACAGGGAACATCATCTACACATGAAACCAATGAATAATTCAATCAATTCCTCGGTTATAATTTTTGAATAATGAGTGGATTCATAACTTTTCCAGTAACTTTCACATTCGCGAAATGTTAACTGAAATATCGCAATGATGGAATGAAATTGTGTAGAAGGTGGGAGAAAGTGTGTTTATATTATACTATAATCGAAGAAGTCTCTTCGCCATAATCAATATTTTCGTTTCTAATTTGATTCTACAGGCATTGAAAGTATCTACTGGAGAAAGTTACCCACAAAACTGGTACAATATAGTAGTGTGCTCAATAAAAAAAGAAAAGAAAGGTTTCCACAAAGCTTTAATTAAGAAAAAGTTCATCTCTTCTCCATTCTCCGGCTAGCGCGGGTGCTAGTGCTTCCCCTGGCGGAGAAGGAAAGAAAACCGAAAGAGAAACGACGTAAACCAAGTGAAATGGAATTTGGAGTTACAACATTGTGCAACATATAAACCACTTGTGAGATGTCAGGTCCCTGACGTTGACCGCAAATGAGTGCCCCCGGGAGTGCCACAGCCGAGTCAGCATCAAATGCCGCAGCCGGGGCACAGTGGTTCATGACGAAAATCCAAGTGGCTACATTTACAAGGCCGGAGGAAGTATTTCCAGGTGGGGGAGGCAATTTCAGTATATATTACTGTATATATTTTTTTAAATAATAACTTTTTTCGTTGTTAGCATGAAATAAAAAGTATTTAATGATAAAGCTAATTGGATGTGCTGCGAAAAATATGTAAGAATTGCTTTGAAAAAGAAGAAAAAAAGTAAAACTAGAAAAATTTCGACTTTGAGATGAGGTATACCCCCTATACTCCTGCCCCCTTAGGTACACCTCTGAATAAGATTTCCAAATATATACCAAATTTCTGGCGCCGAATTCGAACTCTATACAAAAACTTTAATTTTAAAAATGTACACAACATTTTACGTGCATTTCATTTTGTGTTGTTGCAATAAATTATATTGTGCTTTAGAATTAAATTTGTATACTAACATTCCAGAAAGCAAAATTGTTCAATCAAAATCTGCTGTCGTCGAGAAAAGTAGTAGTTGACAAGTTGATTTGCATTTAAAATAAGTTAACTCTACTAATAAATAACTCAGAGCGGATCACGTCGGATTAATTTGTTGAAATGTATTTTTTGTTCTTGTCTGAATTTTATTTTTGTGGAAACTAACCATGAGCAGATTTATGGACAATGTTTGATCAATTTGAGAAACACATTCACTTATTCCCTTTTCTCTTTTTTCCTTCCTCGGACATTTCCAGCTTCAGGGGATGCCGATTTGGACTGTCCGCGCTGGATACGCACAATGTCCCTCATGTGGGGACATAGGGCGTTCAATATCAATATCAATCTTTACACTAGACACAGACACACATACGGGCTCCTCGGTCTGTGGTCAGCAGACTCACAAGGCCTTCCGCCACTAAAAATATACATGAAAGACAAGGCTCGAACAACCATGTCCGCGGTGGGACTCGAAATCGCGACCCTTCGGACCGAGGCGCTGCGTCGGATCACCATCTAGCCACATCGGCCATCCAGGTCGGCACACTCTCCCCATTTGCGTGGAACTCAAATTATGGAAGGCCTTTTCAAGAATCGAGTTTGTAATCTGAGCAAAATATATTCTTTTCTCTTTTTTTTCAACTAGCATTTTGAGATATTGGGCAACATCAATCGTCCATTGAAGCTTGTTTTTTTACAAAACTGACTTACGAATACACTGAGAAGAAAAAAATCACCGAATTAAAGAAATGACTTTCTAGTAGTCTGTTTTTGAGCGGATGACTGCGCATTAGGAAACCTTTCTCGTTCAAGTTTTCGGGCACACAAATTTCACATGACTGGACCGGCAAATTCCTAATGCTGGTTCACACACTACAGAACAACGGAACTTAATTTTAGGTTCTTTTAAATTATTGAGTTAAAATCGTAGGCTGTTTAGGTACACAAAAATTGTGATAATAATAATAATAATAATAATAATAATAATAATAATTACTATTACTTTAAAAAATTGGCAATTCCTTCAGAAAATTAATAAAAAATTTCTCGCCTTGTCATTTTCAAATTAGCGACCAGAACACAGTTTATTTTATAACCGAAATTAAATGGGCTCTCACCAAGTCTCGATGTTTTTTCGTCGTCTCTGGTTCTTGTTGGATTAGTACCAGATAATAATTTTAATGTGTTAATCACTATTCAATTATACGACTATTAAATTATTAAAGGATGTGACCTCTTAAAATTACGTTCCAACATAAATGTTTAACAGTATTATCGTAACAGATCGTTGTAATTATCAATTAATCACATCCAAAATGTCTCCTAGAAATTCCTACCAATTATTGCGAGTGAATCAGGGGTTTAATAAAAACTCTCACGTTACTAAAGGAACTTCTAGAATTTTTAGTTTATGGTGCACAAATAGAACGACATAATATTGCGTCAATATACGTAACATATTGAACTACAACAAGCGACTCAAAAGCAAGACAAACGAGATATGTGATCACTAGGGGGCGGATTTAAATGAAATGTCATTTTTCTCTTCTCACTTCAGAACAATGTATGTTAGTATTGACATTCATTTTAAGTCACGACGAAAGGAAATGACCCATTTTTATCCATTTGATTTTTTTGCCTTTTCTTCGATTCCGACAAATAAGTCAATTTTTGCGTTTTTCCGTTGTTTTAAAACATTTTCGCTGATGTCGTTTGTAATTTCATTTTATGGTACTTGCTTCAAATAATATTTATGAGATACAACAATTGTTATATAAGTATGTAATCTAAGTTTCCTGAGGCATCTATCAGTGTCATAATCGATTTGGTCGATTCAGGGATAACTAAAGACAGAGATTTCCTGGAACAGAACAGTCCAAACCAAAAGTTTGCACGCTGAGTTCACATGGACAAAAGGAAGAAGCGTCAATTACATCAGCAATATAGCCAACAGCTTGAGTGTTTCATCTGAACTTGTTTTCGTCAGTCTTTTTTCTTTTTTTCTTTTAGGACATTTTAAAACATGTTAAGAACATTTTATTGATCATTTTTGGCTTTGTTTTAGGTCTTTAAAATTCGCCCCCTAGTGATAACCGTAAATGAATATGTAAAGCGCTGCGTAAACTTCAGCTAGGACGCGTCACTACCTTAGACGAATGGCATAGCTATGGCATATATACATTTTGAAATAATGAATTTTAACAATTTTAAAATCTTAACTATTTTCTAGTTTACTTGATGGAAATGAAACATTTCCGAAACGTAACTGAATGTTTTAAGAATATGAAATAAATAAATTTTGTAAGTGTGATTGTAATTTAAAATGAAGAAAGAACGATAATGTACCAGTGATGAATTGTATCATTCAGGATTTCTAATTCATAGACCTTTGTAAAAAAAATAATGTAATTATTAAATTTATCTCTATGTAAAAATGTATTTTTCACCAAAAAGTAATTTGCACGCGAGAGAATATTATTTTTCATTAAAAATAAAAAAGTGGTACCACAATAATACATAGTTTCTCGTATTATTGGTGAAGGATACGTAACAGTACAAAACTAGTTGAACCCGCAAAGATGCATGAACAGGGGCTCACTCAATAAACAGCCTGGCCTTACTCAATAAACAGCCAGCCTGCTTCAGAGATTATAATGAAATGATGAGAGATTATTTAATGCTAATGAAACCCATACTATACCCGAACATTGCTTTATTCAAGTAAAAATATGTGAAAAAAATGGAGCCTTTTTCAGAAATTCTTGCTAGAGATTTTTTTTAATTATCTCTACTTCACTCAAAATGACGTGAATAATATTCCAAAGTATTTTTTCTTCTATGAATGTGTTCACTAAATATTAAAAAGAATTCCTGTTTCAAATAAAGGCATTCAGTTTTTACACATGAGATTTATTCTGTTTTAAATAGCCATTAAAAGTAGACAACGTTTTGACTAACTCTATACCTATCTTCATGCCTATGGTTTACCTAGAGAACTAGTGAGTTTTTTTTAATTTACATGATTGGAGCGATTATCAATACATAGAAGATAGACTGATTGACAATCATTGTAATTTCTACAATCTAAATTATTTTTAAACACAGATCATAGACATTACAATGTAGAACATTTTTTAGAATTTTTTAATACTATTCAATATTTTCAAAAATGTAGTACGTGACATTTTTTAGGTCTAATGTTAAAGATGTTGATTTAATTAACAAAAATCTTGATCTTCACTAATGTACTTGTAAGAGAAAGTCGTAAAAAATATTTTCGATTTTTCGATTATTCATAGGTCCGCTGAAAAGACCTGAATCAGGCCTGTGCCATTGTTTAGTGTACTTTCTTCTATTCCAGCAAAAGAAATAAACAAAATTAGAGCCATTTTTTTTAGAACATTTCGAAAATATACTAGCGGCATCAGTACTCTGGGAAATTAAAAGATCCGTTTCACGTTCGCATGACCGGACATGTCCCAGATCGATCAATGTTGGTAGTTATTTTGGGGGGGAATGCTATCAACGGACGACTGGTAAAAATCCTATTTTTAGGTATCAAGGACCTATAAAACATATTTTGACTACACTACGTATTCGAGTAAGAAATTTACTACATAAAGCAACAAGAAAAATATTTATTTTTGTAGTATAAGTGACCCTCAAAACGCGATTTTTCGATCGAAAAATCGTATGCTGTCCCTTACGTACTACCCAGTAATAATAAAACCTTACGAATACGGGACATTCTTTAAAATGATGCCCGAAAACCCAAGACGTGACATAACACGAAGGGGAGAGAAACAAAGGATCCGAACACGATGTGCCGTAAGATCTCTCCCCGTGGTGCGCTCCCGCGCACCTGTACTCCACTTTCCCCGCAGCCGGCGGCGACGACCTCAGTAACGGAGGAGGAGGAGGAGGCGGGGGAAGGAGCGAGACGTAGGCGGCGGCCGCGTCTGATACCGGCGGCCGCACCCGATAATAATTACCGGCAGCCCGGGGAGGTGGCGTTGATGAGCGGGTGCGCCGGCCCCGGCCCGCCGCCTCCGCCCCCGCCCCCGCCCGGCCACGGGCGCTCGCCGCTAACTGAAATCTTCCATAAATCTGGCAGTGCCTGCCGCCGCCTCTTCCGGCGCTGCACAAGCCTCCGACGCCGCCTCCGCCTCGGGTGCCGCCACCGCCCGATTTAACGACTCGTCTCCGCTCTAGAGAGCGCCACCGCATTCCCGTCGTTCTCATCGTTCCCCCCACCCCACCTCCCTTTGGCAAAACTCTTCCACCTTACCGCAGGTTGTTCTAAGTTAAAACACAAGAAGAGTTGATTAACTCTGCTGATTCAGCGCCCCTACCCCACAATCTACTGTCTCGCATTTTCTTGCGCTTCATCCTTGTTATTCTATGCCTCTTTTCGTTGACCCTCTCGTTTACATCCGTCTTTCCAAACCACTCGTTTGCCAACACGCCTCTTTCCTTTCTTTCTTCTCTCGTTTTTTTTCTCCTCTCAACACTGCCATTCTCTCTTTCTCTTTTATTCTCTTCTCGTTTCTGGAACCGCCTCCTCCGACTTTTACTTTATGTCATTGCCTATTCTTAGTCTCCTTTTCCAATACCACACCTCACCGTTTTCCTCAACTCTCTTTAGCCTCCTTCGCGTGCTTTCTGCCTTCCCCTCTTCCAGCTCTCGCATCATGCACCACATTTTCTTCTTCCTCGCCTCCTTTCTTCCTTTCATAACATATCACACCGCTTCTTTCTACACTTTCTCCTCCGTCTCATCCACACTTCTACCTCTGAAGATTCTTCTTTTTCCCCTTCACTTTCTTTCTCCTACGTCCCCACTTCCGTCTTCAAATCTCCGGTTTTCCTTTTCCTTCTCCTCCCAAGCTTTCCGCCCGAGATTTCTCTACGATTCGCCTCCTACTCCAGTTTCCCTCTCGCCCGTTCCTCCGCCTCCATCCTAACCTCCCCACCTACATCCTCCCCCGCCCCTCTCTGGAGACAGAGTTGCGCCCTCATCCGGAGATATAGGGCCAATAACTCACGCAAAGCCGGCAACCTGGAGCGGCGGCGGCGGCGGCGGCGCAGGCCCCGTACCCCGCTGGCCGGCGCGGAGTAAATTCAACTTTAACCTGACAACACACCCATTGTCCTGCTCGAAATCATTATTTGATTTCAAACACTATTTTTCCCCCCGGAGACCACCCTCCGGCCGCTGCCGCCGCTGCCGCCGCCCCCGCCGCCCCCGCCACTGTCGCCGCACGGTGGTTTGAAAGACACATTTGACGGACGAAATTCGGGTACTCAACATAATCCAGTTTTCCATAGTCCCTGTAGTCCAGAACATGAAAAGCTAGTAAAATTCTATTTTGCAACGATTGTCTGGTTTACATGATTCACATACTAGCAAAAAGAAATTTCGATTACTTCGTGTTCTACAGTACATTTTCATATAATTTTGCCTGTTAGAACTCAAGCCTGCTAGGAGAACATTGTATTTTCATTTTTTGTCTATTAACATGTACACATGTATTTTAATTACTAATATTACAATGAAAAATATATAATACGTTTCTGAAATTTTAATTTCCAGCTTTGCTCACTACAAAACTTAATTTTTAAAGTTGAGTGCTAGAATAGAGTAATGAAGAAAAAATCGCGCGTGGCCCGTGGCCTGATTTTGAATGCACTTTTTCGATAACCGCCTGGAATCGGCCGCAGGAAACCAGGCAGCGACCGATCAGAGCAGCCGACCTCTAAAATTCTCAGGCAGGCCGTGTCTCAAGTCCGCCTTCGGAAATGACATACCAGTCTACGAAACTACAATTCCGTTGTAGTGGTCGGCCCACTCTCCTACTACCTGTGGATATTAGGGGGCAAACCCTGAACCATTATGTGGAATTCGCCTGGTACTGATTGGAGAAACCACGGAAAGCTACCTATCGAAGCAGCCGGCCCGTAGAACTCTCCTCCAGACAGTGATAGTACTTGACATAGCTACCTACCTAGTGTCGAAAATCCTGCCACCGTCGCGACTCGAACCTGGGACCTCCCGATCAGGGGCAGTGATCAGAGGAAGTTGATGCCCTGAGGCACCTCTCCTGGTAACATTTCTTGAGAATTAAAAAAATGAATGTATTTCTATCGACACTTTTTCATCTAACATTCTATGCCTCAAGGATGGATAAACCAGGCGATTACATTTTGTGTAACATTTCTTCTTGTTATGAACATATGAAGCACAGATAAAAATGTTAACACAAAAATACACAAGGGATGCGTCAAGCTCAGCCAAGTAATAATTATCGTAGTTATCTTTTTTGTATGTTTTCCCCGTTCGTCGGTGTGTGAATTTCACTTCCTCGCAGGCAAGCTTTTTTGTCCGCATGGTCCCCGCGCCGGCCCACCGTGCACCGCCTCCTGCCTCTCGTGGCCTGGCGGTGGGGTCCGCGGCGACGCGGCGCCGTGAGCGGTGGTGGCTCGCCTCGTGAGCGCGGCGTAATTTAGGGTGATGCTGAAAGTGGAGCTGCGTGCTGCTTCTCGAGCTGTCTCGTCGGGGCCCGCTCGCCCTTTGTTACGGGCCGGCCTCTCCCTCCACTGCTGGTGCCGCCCCCGCGACGCCCGTGCGCCAGCGGCGGCAGCCGCTACGCGAGGGAAGAAACGGTGGGGGCGGGGTTCATGGCGGTGGAGACAGAGGGAGAGGCGGGGATCGTTGCAAGGAAGGGGATGGGAGCGAAGGCGACAGCGAGAGTGAGAGTGAGAGTGAGACCGAGTAGAACTGAGGTACAGGGTGAGGGTGAGAAAGAGGGGAGTTTGAGGGCAAGGGCGAGAGTGAGGGCAGGGCTGAGGCTGAAGTGGGGGTGGGGGCGAGAGTGAATGCGAGAGTTGCGGCAGGGGGAGGCGGGAGCGGGGCGGGAGCGGGGCGGGAGCGGGGCGGGAGCGGGGCGGGAGCGGGGCGGGAGCGGGGCGGGAGCGGGGCGGGAGCGGGGCGGGAGCGGGGCGGGAGCGGGGCGGGAGCGGGGCGGGAGCGGGGCGGGAGCGGGGCGGAGAGCGGGGGGGCGGGCAGGGCGGGAGCAGGAGGCAGGGCAGGAGCAGGGCAGGGGCAGGGCGGGAGCGGGGCGGGAGCGGGCAGCAGGGCAGGAGCAGGGCGGGAGAGCAGGGCAGGAGCGGGAGGAGCAGGGGCGGGGAGCGGGGCGGGAGCAGCGGGGCAGGCAGGGCGGGAGCAGGGCAGGAGCAGGGCAGGAGCAGGGCGGGAGGGGGCAGGGCGGGCAGGGAGCAGGGCAGGGGAAGCAGAGGGCAGGAGCAGGGCAGGGCGGGAGGGCAGGGGCAGGGCAGGGGGGCGGGAGGCAGGGGGCGGGAGCGGGGCGAGGCGGGGCGAGAGCGGGGGGCGAGCGGGGCGAGCGGGGCGAGAGCGGGGCGGGGGGGGGGGGGGGGGGGGGGGGGCCGGTGACGGGGGGGGGGACGACCCGAAGGCTGGGGCGAGGGCGAAAGCAAGAGGGTAACGCAAATGGCGAACCAGGGACATCGAACGGCGGGGTAGCGTCTTGGCAGAGGTAATGGCACCGACAACAAACAGGTTATCATGATGCAAAGGCTTGACATCAATGATGTAGGGCTATGGTATTGTAAGAAGTTGCAAATGAAATAAAATAGTTTAATTAAACGGTACCCCAATGGAAAAGTCAATACGATAAATTTGTCTTGTAAATACCATTAAAGTTGTTTACAATATTAATAAAAAATGAAGTATGTATTATTAATATATGATGAAATTTCATTCACTTATTTGTCAAAATCAATTGTGTAATAGTCTTCCTAAGTATCTCTCGCTATTTGGAAATTCAATTCAAGCTTTATTTTACTTGGCAAAAATCTGACCATCAGGCCCGCTCTTCCGTCTGACCACGCAAATTTCCCATAGCTCCTTTCACCATGTAGCGGAGAAAGAAGGTATCACTTGGACGACTAAAGGGGCGATTCGAATTTAGCTCAGAGGTTCCATTTACACTAGAGGAGCTTTTTCATGTAGTAAATCTACAACATGGGAGACGGCTTTATTCTCCTCCATAAGGCAGGCTTACTAAGGATTTTTAGCCCTTAAAAATTTACGGTTTTATCGGGTTTTAACGCGCAAACTTGGGTTTATTGGAAACTGCATTAAAGACTACAAGAGCAAATTCTAGCATTATACTTTCTAGACACTACGGCCACTGTTGGCAACTTTGTATACGTATGTTCAAATCTCTGTAATTAAAGTTGGCATCGCAATTCCACGACCAATGTTGAGAGCTCAGCGGTGGGGTCACCGTTGTCTCGCGCCGTACTGCAAATGCTTATCTTCTTGTGACATAAAATTCATTGGAATTCATCGATAGTGTTTTGTAATCGTCTTTTATGATAGTAAAAAAGCAATTTCCATCCATTTAAATTTTTTATATCTACAAAATTGCATTCTTATTAAGGCTCCTTCAAGGCGTTATTATTATACGTGTCTGTAAACACCAATCAAAACTTTCCCATGGTTTTTCTGTATATCGGGTATACAGAGTGCATAGCATTGCTCTGATCATATTCAAGCAGTAAAAAGTGTCTGAGATATAATTTATCTATAATGGCTCGATTTCGACGAACACATTTCGTTCAAAGTTACTATCGGTTGACGGCCGCCGGATATTCACCAGGACATCCGAACGATGTTACCTGGCACCGGATGAGGTGAAACAAGATATGATAAAAGAAGTAAAGAATCCGCGGGCGGGAAGTCCGGGGAACGAAAAGTTCGTTTCACGTGTCGTAATAGCCCCGCTTTTGTGACGGAAAGGATGTTCACAGGTAGAGGTGCATTACTATACGTAGGAAGTATAAGTTTCTCTCAAAAATGAAGGGTTTCCAATATAACCATTGCCAATAATGTGGGATTGGGAAATCGTCGATAACTTCAGGAGTAACGAAGCGACGAGTTAATTTATCTGAGAATTATTTGCTTCAATTTGGAATAGTTCACACATGAAATTTAAATTAAAAAACCCTGTTAACTAATGCACATCGCAAGTTTATCTGGTATCTGAAACTCATTGGAAGCGAGTTTATGAGTGATAAAAATCATTATACGAACTAGCAAGTGTGTATTGAATGTCAATGTGTATTGAAGTGTGTACAAATTGCAGTTTCTAAAATAATGTAAAACAAATTTACTAGACCGATAGGTTAAAAAGCTTAAAATAAAATGTTAACAAAATTGTCGTAAACCATTAACGTCGCTTTATCTACGAATCTGGTCAAGTACAGTTACTCGCTAAATTACGCGAAAAGTACTAAATTTTTCGAAAATTTGTACATGACCTTATTTCAAAATCTATCTTCAACAAAAAGATTGCATTAAAGGAAAAATTCTCTATCTTTAATATTTTAGTTGTAGGAAAAAATTTGAATTTTTGCAATATTCGAAAAATCAGGGTATTCAACGAACATGAAACCTGCACCTTTCTCTTAATCGTTCTTCACACAATACACACACACACACACACACACACACACACACACACACACACACAAAGAAAATCGATGGAGTAATTTTTTTGAAATTTTGTAAATTTTTCAGAGGTATCGTGTAAAGTACATCCCAAAATCAAAATATCGGTTCCCAATTCAAGGGTCCGTGACATCAGCTAGATCGATTGGGGAATTTCAATTTGGAGGAAATCGACTAAACGGTTTAGCGGTTAGTGATGTTCACAAACGGACAGACGGTCGTTTTGCCGTCAATCGATTTTTCGGTAGGGCTCACAAAACACAGATTCTGGCTACACCAAGTGTCAGAGGATTGCGTTTTCTAAATTTAGCAACTGGGTTTATCCACGTTTTCGTTACCAGAGCCCTGTAATAAGAGTTTTCTGCGGAAAATTCGCCTTTTTTTCGCGCAGCATTACATAATTTTCCCTGTACTGCGTAAACGGTAGCGAGAAAGTAACCAGAATTTTCGTAATTTTCTTCATTGGTGAAGAAAATTATAACTACTTCCAAAGCACTTACTTTTCTTTCAAGATTAGATCTCAACTTTTTTTACACGTATGTGTAGAACCTTTGTTCGATTTATATTTCTGTTCAATACCGATTAACAACATTGTGATAGTCCCATTGTTTGATGGAGTGATGCTACGAGCTCTGTGAACCTTCCCTCCAAAGCAATTACAAACACTTGATCCTCAAATGCAATCTCAGCTTCACCAAACAAAAATCATGCACTTTCAAGATGAAGCGCAGAACGCCCTTCTAAAGAGAGACTATATAACGTAACTGGGACCGCAGATCCTTGAACCTTGTAGGCTTTCGCAAACCTAAGATAGAAAGACTCCGAGCTTGCATGCCTGCCCGGCCGTGGGCGAAACGTTCTTTGACTTTCTCGTCTTCGGGGGAAGAGAAGAGAAAGTACACAATCCTGAATAATTCAGAGTGACGATAATATGAAAAGCGATTTGCTTACGAATACCTCATCACAGGGGGTTTGATTTATAGGACCGATTGAGCCATAAGGAAGTAAATGTCATCTTCGAACTATTGAACGAGGCTGATGCAAATACTGCTTACTGATAACTCTATTTATGTGTTCTCTGTCATTTGACCTTTTATTTACATTACAAAGAGTTTTCTGGTCTTTACAACAATTCATACAGCCAATGAACGCCACGAATTTTGTACGCCACGGTTATTATGGCATCATAGGTGTGCTTGGAGTTGCTTAGCAAAAGCTTTGTACTCCATATTTACACTTACAATAATATTCCGTTGTTGTGAGATTTATGCATACGCATCTGACATCATTTCTTACGCAACTTACTAAATTTCAAAAGATAGAGCAATGAGAATTTGTTGAACATATCCCACGGTTTGTTTGCACAGTAGAATGTCAACAAATTCGGACGTCAAAAATCTGGAACGTTGAAATCTGGATTCGATTCTGGCGAGAAAAAACGCACATAGTGAACATTGTATATATGTTCAATATTTCATGTAAAAGCGTTGACACGACTTAATAACCGTATTAAAGCTACAAACCGCATACAATTATATAAAATTATATAATGCAACCCTATATATTCCGTGGTGCTTTTTCTGTAATTAAAGATATAAAACTTGAACTAGGTTAATGATTTTCTTTCGTTGAAGACGTCCATCGGGACTGTTATTGGCTCATTTCTAACATCGGAACAATTTGATAATTTGAAAGGAGTCAGGTGCCAATTAATCCGGATTACCGATGTTCTACTGCATTTTTAAATGCTTTATAGAAACGTTTTACATCACATCCGTAGGTCTGAAGAACAAACTGCTTTCATGATTCATTACGGTGTCTGAACTCCAGCTATATACGGTTAGTAACGAGTATAAAGGTGGTTAGTGCGCAATAAACTGGTTTCAGATGATGACCCCCAGCGTTATGGCTTTTACGATGCCTTATAACTTTTAAACGCATTAACAAGCAATATTAACTTTGAAATCCATAATGTGTTTTATCTCAGTGGAAGAACTTTTGTCCGCAGTAACAATACCTGTTCCTTTGAAGATAGAAGTACGTAGAGGAGAGAAGATCGATTTGTGCACCTTATGATCTGAGACAGAAACGTCACTAATTTTTTTCTTTAATTGAGCACGAAAGGCTATAGCATGGTACATCAACATCCAATACAATTTTTGGCATAAAAATATTCTTTGAACCATCAGCTATTATATTTTAGGAAAAATTAACTTGACCCAAGAATGTCTGTGATTAAAAGCAGTACTAAATTTATTTGTGCATTATGTATTTAATTAATGTAAACACACAGTTTAAACAATATGAGACGCATACATCAATCAACAATTTATGAAAATAATTTTCATCAACAGTTAAGGATTTGAATTAATGGTATCGTTTAATGAAATATGAGCCCTTTAAAAGAGCCTACCTTAAACTGCAATTCAGAACGTTTTCACAGATGAAGACTTTTTTTTATAAAAAGTGCCTTCGAAATTCATATTGTCGAAACATCTAATTTCAATGGCACATTTTAAAAAAAATCATTATTCATTAGTGAAAACCCTTAATTATGGTCAAACATACGAATACACGATCACCTACCCGTCCTTTCCTTTTTGAGGTCGATTTTCAACATCTTGGTCATTTAGCGGCCACTGTGATTTTTAACTTTAGGGGGAACTGTAGGAAGAACACACAAGGACAACATAAACATCAATGCCCGGAGCGGGATTCGAACCCGCGACCCTTCGATTCGAGGTACCTAGGGACCTTCAGCCTCAGCGACCTCGGCTATCCAGGTCGGCTACGCATTCTTTGTTTCTGTATAAGTTCATCAAAAAAATACTCTAAAAATGCCCAAGTTTTCGGTGGCAAGGTTTAATATATAACCCGACTGACAATGTGTACTCCCTCTTTCTCCACATTTTAAAGAAATTGATTGGTGAAGTTCGAAAAAAAATTCCTGTCTCGCAGAAATAACTACGACCACTCTAGTAAATATTAAGCGAGCGTTTTTTTAGGCAAAAAGGAAGCAATCCTAATTCTGTTTGAAATACGCTATAATTGCTATAATTACTTATCGTCGCTGATAATTATTATTTTGATGTTTATTTCGTTTTCTGTTAACTACCTTGCATTTCATAATATTGTCGCCGAGATGAACATAGCACATGTTTCAACTGGATAAACGCAATATATGTAAGTTGTTAATTATGTCAATTTCCAATTCCATGTAAAATAATGATAAAAAAATTGTGTATATCAGATGGATAAAATACCACAAACCTACATAACATTTGAACTCTTGCAAAATTACAAAGTTATTTTTATGATACACATAAAACAACATTGCTTAGAAATAATATGAAAATCATTTATAAGACTTTGATAAAAAGTTGATATCATTTTAGAATGTTTTTAATAAAAGGAAACTCGAAATGATATATTCAGAGGTATGGCGAGTGACATCACCTGCCAAAGAACCACCAAACTTGTTATACTCGACGAGTTACGGGCTACGAAACTATGGGTTGCACTCTTCAAGTTCCCGTCCTACAGCTGATCGGCGCTCTTATCTTTAGTTGTTGTTTTGTTCATTATCTCCAATGAGATGTGAAGCAATTTAGTGCACCCTCAAGCAGGCGTAGAAAATTACACGCACATGACACATAAATGAAGCAAAACGTAGTTAGAATATAATCATATGCGTTAAAGTTGACAAATTCCGTCCAGTAATATCCACATGAGACAGTTTGACTACCAGTCAAGTGGTCGTATGATGTCAAGTGGTCGAGAATGATGCACAATAGAAACAAAAAAGCTTGTGTTATGATCCGATTTAAGAACTAAAAATTGTCTGATTTATAGAAAAAAAAACATCGGAACTCTGATGGCAGATTTATCAATATGAATTTAGGATGGCTTCAACATTTCAGAAAAATAGTTCTAGAAGAAGAGAACAAACTTCAGAAGTGAATTCGAAAATAATGACGCGATAAACAATATTGGACTAAACGAATTTATTTACGAAGCACTTTTATTTATTACGATATGAATAATGTTAGTTTTGGAAAAATTCTCGTTTATCAAAGACACTTTTCGAAAGACACAATGATGTTCTAAATTGCGTGTTTCAGTTCAGCACATGGTGATATTTTGTTTCATTTTTTAAGGTGGTTGCAGAACTAGTACGAATCATAATAGACGTACGAAAATAGGTACTCCAACCACTTAATACATATTGAACTCCAACATGAAGTCAGTTAGAGGACATCAGAAATAATTTTTTTACATTAAAATTAGGAGTGTGTCAAAATAAGTAATTAAAATTACAGGACAAGTTGTAAGAATGACTGAAATAATCAATGTAATTTTATCTCACTCATTCACTCCTACAGTTCATCATTATCTAATTTTCTATTTTTCATTCTGGTATATCATTGTAGAAATTATAGCAATACTTATATCACAAAAATAGAAGCAAATGGAGCAATAACAACAGCCACTACACAATTTTTTAAGAACGCTCTCACCCTCACATTAGCTGGAACAAGGTTTGCAGACGTACTGCAAAGTTTAGAGGAGCGAGCATGAAGAAAGGAGAAATAGGCCCCATAGTTTGGTTTGCAGACACGACTGCAAACCTCGACCCCGGCGCGCTGGGAAGGAAAGAGCAGAAAGATTTAAACGAGTCGCTGCTCAATGAATAAAAATATTAGAGCGACAGTAGTTACCCATTTATTCGTTTAAAGTCACCCCTGTTAATGAATTTATTATTTGAAAGCCAATTAATCAAAATACGCGGTGATACAATCGAACCAGTAGCCGCCCCTGCAATTAGCGCTTACGCAAAGAAGCGTAACGAAATGCATCCGTCTTCTTTTCAGCCAACCGCTGCTGCACCGAAGGCAAAATGGAGGCACGAACAATCCTCCGGCTTTCTATACGTAACTCGATTGTCTCTCTCCGCACAGAGCTCTATTGAGGGAGAACTCGGATTCACAGTAGGACCCACCAGATGTTCTTCCCCAGTCGAGAACAAGGGGTCCCGACGTGAATGTCTTTCTTCAGTCTGACGCGAGACACGCCTCCTGGGAGAACATGTGCCGACGGGTGACGTATTGAAAATGACCTCGTTGATTGTTGGAACAGGGTCGTGAATTAAGGGGTCTTTGATTCCTTGTCTGAATGGCGAGACTACATCGTTTAATTTTTCTTCCAAGAAACAGACACGAGTATGACACATAGTTTTCCATTTGCACTACTAGTAATACATAATTGCCATTAATATAAATACATTATTATTATTATTAATTATTATTATTATTATTATTTTGTTATTATTTATTATTTACATGTGTTTACGAAGAAACAGTTAAATGAAAATATATCGGGAAACATTACCACCAAGAAAAAAATGTTTCTCGAAGATTCCGCAAAGATTCTGCTGAATTCAAAATACGTGTGGCAGCACATAAACCCGATATCTTGTAGGGTAGTTAATAATTGACATCAATTTATTACAAGTTTGGCAAATGAAATTCATAATAATTCAGTTTTAAAATGGAATTTTTTGTAAATTAAGATGGAATTATACTATTCCTGAGGATGTTATTTAGTTTAACGTATATAATACTAAGACGTTGAGTAAGACGCAAAAGTTGATTTTATTTTCTAAAAACGGACAACATATACATGACAATGAGCCATCCCTTGTTCACAGAATCACATCATTTATTATGTCCAAACAGTAAAAAGTATCCGGTCCTAATTATTTTTATTACCGCTATCACTTTGTCAACAAACATGGATCAGATAAAGTATGGCAGAAGTACATGAAACTGTTCCAAAGGATGACTAACAGATTATACTATACATGATATTAACTTAATATAATGAACATTTTAAAGACCGTCATATGTCAACTTAAGTAAACTAAATTTAGACTAGTTGTGCTACAATATGACACAGATTTTCTTTTATTAGTTAGTTCCCTAATTTTTTGGCGAGGGCTAGCACCCCATGCTTTTGGCAGGTACCATCTATTGCCGTCCAAACATTTTTCTACATTTGCTCACATTTTCGGTTTCCTAATGACAGAAAGGAAAAATTACTTTAGAAATATAATAAAATAGTAAAACCTTGTCCCATATGGACATTTTTGTTGAGAAATTTGGAGCTGTTTTGTCGAAAATGGCGTTTAAGTGTTCCTATAAACGCGAAATTTGACGCTTTTTTTACAGAAAACTATTGAGTTTTCGAAAAAACATTATTGGAAGTTACTTTAATCACTTCCACCCACAAATGCAATAATGTATACAAATCACTGGAATTGTACATATTAACGGCGTCAGAGATTAAAACAAAACTTTGTAATTTTTGAAAAACAACAACAACAAAAGATTGCTCCAAAATGAACTTTATGTCACATTAAAGAGTGAAATTAGCACTATCCATAATAAAAGTTTGAGAAAAAATTGGAGCCACTTTTTATAAAATGGCGTTTGAGCGTTTCTGAAAATGCGGAAACTTGAGCTCATTTTCACAGAAAACTGTTGAGTTTTCGAGAAACATTATCTGACATCATTTAAAGTACATGCACCCATAAATATGTGAACAAATCACCTCTAATGTAAATAGTAACAATGTGAGACAAATGGCAAAAAAATTACGTTTTTGTAATTTTTGAAAAAAAATAAAGGAATAGAGCAAAATGGCGATCATATCATCTAATAGAGTACATTTAGCACTATTTCTACCAAAAGTTTAAAGAAAAAATTTGGAGCGGTTTCCGAGAAAATCTTGTTTTTGTTATTTTTTAAAATTGCACATATTGCTTGCAATATTGCGCGAAAACTACTAACATTTTCAAAGAAATGCACATTATCTTAATGAAAAACTTAATTGTGGAAAACAAATTGCTTTTGAAGAAAAAATCTCAATCTTCAATTAATTGTAGGAACACGCTGGAAAATTTCAAACTTTTACAATTTTCGAAAAATCAGAATTAACCGTGAAAATCGAACCTATGCCACTTTGATAAGCGTATTTTACTCTATTCATAAAAGAAATTTAAAGAAAAATTTCAAGCCTTTTTGAAAAAATTTGAACATATCCCTGGGGCTTCATGTAAACTACCCCCAAATTTTGAAGAAAGTTTTTTTAAAATCTCAACGCATGGAGGCGAGCCAGATCGACTGGGGAATATCCATTTTGGAAGAAATCGTACGTATGGTTTAGGAGCTTGTGATGTTCATAGACGAACAGACAGACGTTTTGAAAAAAAAAAAAAACAAGAAAAAAAACACTTTTTCGTTGTATGGGGACCCCAAAACCTGTATTTCTGTTGAAATCTCGAAATCAATTTTCCGCGGCATTACATAACTTTGTCTATACTACGTATATTAATGCGTATATATGTAGTACGTATTCGAGAAAATAAAAGGGAATTACAATATATCTATAATTTCATGATTTAATTAAAATAAGAACGTTTCTGAAATTATGCACAACTGTGAACGCCAGCTCAAAATACCTAATTATCAGAGAAATATTTAATTGTCTCGGGGGGAGGGATTTTCATGTATCAACAAATGCAACGTTGCATTCAAATTAAGCATTATGTTGTTTCCCAACCACTCAGTACGTGTCGTAAAAAGACCATCTCACGAACTAGAAACGCTGAGATAATTGCCTACGACAGCACCATTGTTTTAAGAAGCTTGTGGGGTATAGCAACAAAACTTGTCATATATCGTGGGATATTAAAAGTACTAATAAAATAATATTTTTTCCATCCTCCTCATGGCGCTTCATTTCGGTTGGGACCTTTCTTTGACACTCACGTTCTTGCAGCACTGCCAATGTTTCGAAATCATGGGTGATCGGTCACATGGGAAAAGGGAATCAGTCAATTTCTAGCCCTACGAATGAAAGAACGCACAGTTCGAGAAAGAAAGTATCGCGCGCGGCCCGATGCCCGTTGTATAAGGTAATGTTCTGGCATCCACTTGGATAGGACGAAAAGACAATCTACCGATCATACCAGCGTACATTACTTTCAGTACGAATTTCTGGAAACTTACAAGTACGTATGTACTTCTGAGATCATTCAGAACACGCGAAACGGCACCAATGTTGATTAGCTTGTATGCATTCCGCCAAATGAAATTCACAGTCAATCCATAGGAAACGGAAGGAGCGATTTCCATGCACGAACGCGCAAAAATATCTGCGGTACTTTAATTTATCCTACTTCCCCACGATTCTTGTCGGAGCCAGTCTTAATGAAAGAGTCCTTTGTGCTGATGTACCCTGGGAACCCGATGCACCGCCCAGAAATCGCCGAATCGGTGCCTCGGAGCGTCGAAGTGGCGCGGCGCGGGGCGACTTGCCCGCCACGCAGGCTCGCGCGAACAGCCTGTCAGGCGGGGAACGGGGCGGGACGGGGAGGGGAGGCGGGAGCTCGCGGGACGCCGCCGCGCCGCGCCGAGCCGAGCCGCGCCTACGCACATTCCGAGGCCACCCGCCCGGCCCCTCGCCCCGCTGCGCCCGGCCGGCCGGGCGACCGGACTGCGTCCGCAGCCGCCAGCACCGCCGCCACCACCGCCACCGCCGCCAGCATCGCCTTCGCCACCGCCGCGCCGCTCCGCGCCCCTCTCTCCTCCGCCCCCCGTCCCGCTCCACGCCTCGCCACGAAACCGCTTCCTTCTGAATGGGCGCCTGCCTGCGTGCCTGCCTCCGCCTCACCTGAGCAACCAGATGGCGCACGAATTTGGACGGGCCAGTTTGCTTTCGAAATGTATTTATTCAACGAGATTAGGCGCGCGTTATAAACTGAAACGTCGGGGCGAGGCTCGGGCAAACACCAAATGCGTGCGGCTCGAAGAAGAGAGACGAGAAGTGATGGAGGCGGCGGCGGGAGGGGAGAGGCTAAAGACAAGTGCGTTTGCGCACAAGAAAAATGCACATACGCACGCACCTATGGATGGCTCACGCACCCAGCGCCTCGCCAGTCGCGATCGCAAAGGGTACCGTGAAAGATTTCAGATATTTAGAACGGATGGATCGTACGTTTATCAGCAGATCTTCATTGTGACTTTCGTCGAACTGAATCGGAAGAGGTGGTTCAGATCATCAACTGATGTCATTACAGTGCCTGTGACTGGGAGGTGCTAGGTTCGAGTCCCGACGGTCGGAGGATTTTCGACACTGGCTAGATAACTGGGAGAAGAATTCTAGCGGCCGCTTGCTCTGATCGGTAGTTTTCGTGGATTTTCCGAACAACACAAGGCGAATGCCTGAGCATTAAAGCATGACCTAACAACGAGGCTACGGACCACGGGCGATCTTTCCTTCCTCTTTCTTGTCCTATGTCACCCCACACTTACACTAAAATGCACTACACTACCACTCAAGTGGGGAGACCACTCGAGAGCTTTGAGCTTGTCCTTGCTGGGGCGGTGTCTCGCTAGTGGGAGATACCTGGTTGGAGAAATCCTCCTAACCGACGGTAGGTCGGCCTCGAATCTTAGCAGTTGACGCGTCCGGAATCACTAATGTATAAATCGAAGTGAAATATTATTGTATCAAAACCTAAACCGCAACCAAGACCAAATGTTATGTTTCATTTGATATTTGAGAACTCCAATCGAAAAATTTATTTCGGTTTATGAAATTACTTCGTAATTTCATGGAATTTGTTATCTAGGATCCTGTTTCGAGAAGCATTTTGTAAAATTTTATTTCCACTGTTCTTCCTTTCCAAAATGAAAATTAACTGCATTTGATTGTAACAACGACAGAAGTGGGTCACAAATGAATAACCCAAATGTATCAGACTGAAATGAGTGTGCGTCGCTATGATAGCGGGACTGTTGCTTTATCCCAGTAAAAGATAGATCGAGTAGCTGATTCATTTACAGCAAAAGAGTATATTTTAATTAGAATTTTGAAAACTGTTTGGAATCATTTCAAAACCAAAACAAAAAGTGAAACGTTTGGTTGTCAAAAAAAGAAATCAACTGGCATCTACTCCGAGTATTAATTGTTTTAGAGCGTCCATTACTTTGGTTATTAATCCCGTAAGTGTGGTGTACATTTTATACCTGGATGTATCAGTGTCAGTCGGCCCCTTAGATGTGAGATCCGGCGCCGACGCGTGGGTTTTTGGTTTCCCCCCTTTCAGGTATCTCTCCCATTGGAGCACCGTCCCAGTCTGGACAAGTCCACAGCTCCCGACTCGTCCCCTAATACGTGCGGTAGTGCAGTGCGTGTAGTATGTAAGTGAAGAGGACGAGGATGATGAAGGCAAGTTTGCAGGCGGTCCATGACTCGTTTGTTTAGTACTGCTCCGTTACTCGCCTTGTATTGATCCGAGAAACCACGGAAAATTACCGATCAAAACTAGAACCCTCATGATTCCAGTGGCTCCACTGGTTGAATACATCTACCTATCTAGCAAGTAAATCCGAAATATTTTATTAATCGAAACCGGAACATTATTTGAAACGTTGATTTTTTCAAACCTATTTTAGGCTCTTTCTCTTCCCAGAATTATCCTTACTCGTTCGTTCTGAATATCGTGTTATTTCTTTGCTTATGTTTAATTTCTCCATTTCTGCTACGCTCTTTGTCTTTCCTCCTTTTCATATCATTTCTTCTTTCTTTCGAACCTCATTCATCAAACTTCCATGTCTTTTTTT
Source organism: Teleogryllus occipitalis (assembly GCA_011170035.1). NCBI lineage: Eukaryota > Metazoa > Arthropoda > Insecta > Orthoptera > Gryllidae > Teleogryllus > Teleogryllus occipitalis. Next base: position 32,676 of record BLKR01009804.1, on the reverse strand, counting down.
TGGCCAAAAAATGTCTTAAAAATATTTCTCTTCCTGCAGTACTCTGTTTTATCTGCTTTATAAATATTTGCGTTTTCGAAGGGTACACCGCTGGTTAGCTGTCAAACCTCAGAGGTTACTTTAAGATCCTTCGTTTATATTCATTCCGGGAACTGTAGCAAAACAAACCTTTCTGATATTATCACCTCCCTTCACATACTGGGAACCAGCCTTTAATGGTATCTGGATTTCTCTGTGATCACATTAACTGCTAGAAACATTGAAAATCGCTCGTTTACCCAATTTTCAGTGCATCAAGAAATCATAACACATTCACTTTTCTCGGAAAACGTGTCCGCTTTAAACAATTGACTTTACCCATGAAAAAATTAAAACTTTCTAATTGCTAAGTTGTACCATCGAGATTTGAACTATTTCCAATACTTTTATTTCATCACTTGATTATAAAATACATTTAAATGCATTAGTTTAATATAAATTATATCGCTGCCATAGTACAAATGCGACACGCGTTCAACTCTTTCCCCCAAAGTCACTACATTCTGGGAGGGCTCAATGAAGGCGCCTGAATGGGCCCCGCTCCTTGCGTCCTCAGAAGGCCCGTCCGCGCCACTACACACAGACACCCGCCGGTTCACCGCCGGAGGCCCTGGCTCCTCCCCCTACCACCAACGCGGACGCGACGGGAGCACCGCTTACGATACGCTTGTCCAAATACGGCCGATGCATTTTCTTTACGTTTCAGCAGCTGGTCCATTCGTGCAAGGGCTATTTTTGAACGAAAGGAAAATAGTCGTAAAAAGAAACTACGAAAAAAGAAAAACGAAGACGACGATGTCGAAGACGACGAAGAAGAAGAAGACAAGCACATACGAAACGCGAAGGTACACAGGCCCATTCAAGGGATAAGGTACAAGCCAAACGGAGATTCCTCTCTGCGGGCTGTGTACACGGTTAAAAATTATTTGGCCGCGGCGCGCACGGCGTAGCGCTGTTGGGCGGGCGGGAGGGCTGGCGCGGCGCGCGCCGCCGCTCGCCGCGTTCATTCACGACGGCCGCGCACGGTGGCTCCAAACGCGCCAGCAGCGAGCAAAACGCCTTCTCTCCAGACTGACCAATTCGTACCATTAGAGCACATACGGTTGAAACACCGGTATGGATTGAAGCATGCAAATAGGGCACCAAATTCTTTTTTTTTTTTTTTTTTTTTCAGAACGTGGCAATTATCATTATTCGAGCACGTATTGATCAAGCACCAGCGTAACTGGAATCACGCAAAAACTCAAAACTGGTCAATTTGCACAATTCAAACCAGATTGTTTAAGTGACTTGAATCATGTTAACAGATGACAAAATGGGTCCTCTTAAAACGGGTCAGTGCATGATTCAACCACAAAGGTTCAAGCACCCGCGTAGCTTGAACTGCGCAGAAGGGTCTAAATACGTTATCTTAAAACTGTCAAGTTAACATGATTCAAGCACGAGGTGTCTTGGAACACGAAAACAAAGATGAGAATCCATTTCCTCAAATCTGGCCAATTGAAGCAACGCAGGCGAACGGGAACGTTTAAAACATGAGACACTAGAATCTTGGTAAAAAGAATTCAGGAAGGAACAAGCAAGATAAAACGGAGAGAAAGAGAGACAGTGAGAGAAGGAAAGAGAGGAGAATGGAAAAGATGGAGGAAAAGAATACTAGTGAGAAAGGATCACATCGAAAAAAGGAGGACTCCACAGAAGAAGGGATGAAGTAAACGGGAGGCACAAAGAGTGAGCGAGAGGCGATGAGACAAGGAAGAAAAGAGGAGAGATAGGCAGATGAGAGTGCAGGGGTTTGGGCAGCGGCAACTGTGAGGGCGACGGAGGTGGAGACCGACTCGTCGCCGGCGGCGGTGGCCCCGGTGCGTGGGCGGGGGCGGGGGACGGGGGGAGGGGGGAGCAGGCGCGGCAGAGGCCTAAAGATGAATGGACGAGGCACCGGCCACGCGCGCTCCTTCTGTTACGGCCCGCCGGCCAGACGAGCCGAGCAGCCTGCGTGACCCGTCTCGACCAAGGAAACCTACCGGGCTTCATGCAGCTTTCTTCCACGCCATTTCCTTGTAGTTTAAGCTGCCAGTTTCAACTACAAACTATATGCAAGTACTAACTACACACCCGACAATGTACTTTCATAATGTATTACATTGCTTTACACGTATAGTCCCGTGCACTGTTCGCTCAGCATCAACACAGAAAAATCGCACGCAGAAAGAATGACTTTTGTACACGGATTTCTCTTGATAAGAAATACATTTTCTCGCTAAAAATTATATATGAAGAAGTAATCAAAAAAGGGAGATGACGGTGTGAAAAAAGTGTGTATATTGCATATCGTAAATGACCGAGTTCCTATTTCATCACATTCTCTTAGACAATCAAACGTTTATCACACATAAAATTTATTATATTAAAAAGATCTAGAGTTTTACATTGTTTCACATTCTCGATCCATTTCGAAGAAATTCATCATCACAGATCAAATAAAATTGGCGATCCAGACTTCTTTCCTATCATAAAACTCTCTATTACATATTGCTGAATATGAGTACCATATTCATATAATAAAAAACGACATCACCATGCCTTCTTATAATAAACTATTCTTTTAATGAGTTGCTTCAGTTTCATAACTTCCTATTTTTATTTTAAAAAATTCTTGATAGAAGCAAATCTGGTCGACTTTCATTCACCGGCACAGCAAAGTCAACCAGCAAAAGAATAGATTAGGCTTTCTTATTCCCAACCAAAACTTTCGATACCCCTCCAACGCGCGTAATGACACCTGTATAGATGATAATGCACGTTTGCTGACTAAACTCATTAATGGTAGACGGCGTATTTGCGTGCTCATCCGAACGACATCGGTTATTGGGACATTGCGTCAGCTATTAGCACACACGCACTCGTCCCTTCTCAAGTACACACACTTCGCCGGCTTCTCATCAAGTGCCACATAATATTGGAAGAACATTGAGCATATATTTGGAAATCAAATAAAAACGCGGAGTACCATTCCATCTTCATTCCCAATCAAAACGTAATTTTAGGTATACTATGGCACTTTAACTATCATAAACGCTATTTAATCCTTCGTAAGCGGAAGAGAACTTACAATTACAAATATGGTTTTGAGTAGTAAAAGGTGGCTGACTAAAGAAATAGTATTGTGGTGACATTCAAAATACAAAATAAAATAGATGAAAGTAATAGAATTGCCTTCTGTAGACTGAAGTTAATCTTATGCACATATTCATGAACAATTTGGATACAGGCATACTAATGCGCAAGTGGTTAGTGCGGAATGTATAGATTTTTTTGTTGATAATTACACTAAAAAATACCTGACAACAGTGCTGAAGAGAGATTCCTGAGAAATGCAATTGAGAAATATTAACATATGCTGAAAATACTAATATATTTACCAAATCAAAACAACTATATACTAATGGGCTACTATGGCACGTAAAATAGAAGAGGGAAGAAAATGTGTACCTCCACGGACTTTCAGTTTAAGCCGACCATTTTTATGGATTTTTTGATGGTAATAACGTTCACGGCCATTTTCTATGGATGGCCGAGGTGGCTAAAGAGCGAGTACAAACTCAGCGCTTCGGTCCGACCGGTCGCGGGTTCGAGTCCCGCCTTGGGCAAGGCTGTTTGTCCATGACTTTGTGTGTGTTGTCATGGAGGAGGCCTCGTTCTGCTGACCCCAGATCAGAGGAGCCCGCAAGTGTTTGTCTAGTGTATGGTCGAATATGCGTCCCTTCAGGACGTAAAGGGCATAACCGGCTGTCGGCTGGATAAAGCCCTAGGAAGAAAAATAACGTTCACGTGGTACATTAAAAAAGTGACGTTATATAGCAGCTATTCATGAATACACTAATATTCTATGACATTAAACGAAGACAACTACTGTCATCGAGAGTATGACGGCGGTGGTTCGAGCAGTAAAGTTTGGATGTGGTGAATTGATGCTGCTCCTCTTCGTTATGTACGAACCTCCAGTCTCGTGAGATAGCTCAAGATAATTTTTATTTATTTATTAATTTTACGTCAAGAACAGTTAAAAACTGTTTTACGTGCTATGGGGAGAAGTAAATTCTGTGCAAATTTTCAAAATTCTGTGATCCCATTCCAAAGCCATATACTAATTGAATTTTGAATACAGAAAAGAATCAGCGTTTTCTGCAAAAATTGTTAACAAAAGTATTCGCTCCGATGTAATAAAATCTATTTTCAAGGGTAAATCAGCTATAAATTTGGGCTCCTATCCCTCATCATGTCCTTCGTCAAGGAATAATAATTCCTGCCGCGACAACATGGAGAACGATCATTTGAATAACTATATTTCCCACTGAGTTCTAGAAGACGTCCACAGATAATGAAGTTACATCTACCCACTACGTCGGAAACATCTTCATAGTATTCCTCCCCCTCCCCCACACACATTTTTTACTGCAGTGTAGAAAATTCAGGAGTAGAGTTCCTCTTCCTGAGTTATCCGGGCGAGAACGAATTCTGGGGGAGGGAGTGACTCCTTAACACAAACACAACGGCTACACAATGGCCAACTGATGCGAACTTGAGTCCTGTGCGCGTGACAATTCCGCTGGAACTGTCCCATAGACAGAATGTATGGCGTGATTCAGTATTCAACTCCGGTACGTCAACTGCATACATCATTAGATCCAAAATTGTAGTGCATGTTATATCCCAGTAGGTGGCGGTGTTCCCCGCTGGAACATGAGCTACGGCGCAGCGCCAGGAAGCTCCGTCAATCGTCCTCCCTCCTGCCACCGCCCCTAGCAGGGACAAGCTGTAACTTTTCGGTTATCTTCCCGACATGTATGGCAGTGCAGTGCGTGTAAGTTTGTGAGTTACTACCGGGGAAGTGATTTGGTTCGTTAGGGGTAAAGCAGTCGATCAAAACTTCAATGTATGCGCAGTGGTGTTTTCATTTCTTAAGCAGTTCAGTTATATGAGGTGGACTGCGGGGGGGGGGAGTCGGCGATTCGCGAGAGGTGGAGTAATTGTAGTGCATCTTATATCCCCATAGGTGGCGGTGTTCATTCCCCGCTGGAACGCGAGCTACGGGGCAGCGCAAGGAATTTCCTTCAATCGTCCTCCCTCCTGCCACCGACCCTAGCAGGGACAAGCTGTAACTTTTCGGTTATCTTCCCGACATGTATGGCAGAGCAGTGCGTGTGAGTTACTACCGGGCAAGCGATTTGGTTCGTTAGGGGTACAGCAGTCGATCAAAACTTCAACGTATGCGCAGTGGAGTTTTGTTTTCTTAAGGAGTTCAGCTACGTAAGGTGGTCTGCGGTAGGGTCCGGGGGGAGGTCTCAGGCACACGCTCCCCCTCGTCCGGCGGTGGCCGTGGTCGCCGCCCGTCGCGCGTTTCCGCTCGCCCGACCCGGAAGCGGAAAGGGGCGTTTAGCTTCGCCGGCGCCAGTCAACCGACGCCTCGCCCTCGCGTCACGTCGCCTCTTGCGTGCGCCGCCGCCACCGCCACCGCCGGCGCCGCCTCCTCTCCAGCCATCCCCACCCGCGGGCGACTTCGTAAACTATTTAAGGCGCCATTTTAAACAGGCAAAGAGAACAACACTTTAATATTCTTTAATTATGATAATAATTCATTTGTCACTGAAATGACAAAAGGTCACGTGTGAAAATTTTCCCTTTTTTTGTTGGTGCTAAATGTAGCTCTTTACGATCTCCCCCTTGGCGGTAAACTGTTGTGTGTCTGCAGCACGTCTATGAGGACGTACAATAAAATCAACTAAACAAAAGAAACCTAATCAAGGAAATAAACAGCTTTTTGGCCTCCTAAAAAGAACTTTTCTGGACTTATATTGCTTTCAATTTATATTTTAATTTATAAAGAATTTGACAATAAAACCTAGAAATGATATTTGTTATAATCTTTCTCTACTTTTCTATGAGAAATAGTTTGAATATTAACTCCGAGATTCTTACATTATTATATTTTTTAAATTCGTTAATCGGCAAAATTAACTGATTAATATAAATTCACGAATATTATATTACCAAGTATATTTTAATTATTTTTTTAAGATCCAGTGTACTTACATGGTGGTCCCCTGGCTCTCGTGTGGAGCCTCCCTTGTCTTCACAGCCCGTTGCCCTACTTGTACTATCCTACCATTCACTTGAGTGCTCCGCATGGCTCCTGCTTCTGTAACATTCCCTTCCTCAGGTGACCATGGTAAATTGTTACCGTTGCCTTCCACTGTATTTAAGATAACAACGTGTCTATGTAAGGTGAATGATACGTGAGTGATTATGGATGGGATCAATGACAACAATAACTTTCGAAACACCTAACATATGCGAAAAGGTGCCTCGGTTTGATCCACTCCTGAAGCGGCATCTTTAAAAAAAGAATTTTTTCCGTACATTTTGATTAACTAAACACATGATGGCAATATGATATACACTTACTATTTTCGGGGAAAGTTTTTCATTTGTTTATAGAAAAGTACTGTGATATGATAAATGTACTTTGATAAAAAAAATGACAAAGGAGACATTAGCCGATAATTTGTAATTTCATTTTTGTTCCCTTCTTAAAATCGGCTTAATTAATCTTTTAAGACTTTTAATCGGTTAAAATTCATCTTAGCTCTTTGAAAAGTATCAGCACTAAATCATATACATAAGGATGCATTGAATAAGTGAGTTAACAGGTGGATAATGGCAGGCGTACAAGCTCTTAACGAGCAATAAAGCTATGTTTAGATGATGATGAGGATTAAGGTTTAATATTGCTTCAACGTATAAGGACATTAGTGTCAGTGTCAAATTATCGTAAGAGTCTACCTGTTACCACAGCGTATTGTAGTGGGGGACTACAGAACTGCGCTAGGATTGCTGATTCAAATGTTCTGGGAGGCAAAGTCATTTTCGCCTTAGGGTGTTTGGTCGTGACATCGAAGAGAAAAGCAATCCATCACATAACTAGAATTAGCGTCAATAATTTTATTACATTTCTGGGTAATTATTTCATAAATAATATAGCGCAGAAAAGTAGTAATTCTATCACGAATTGTATTAAGAATGAAGTATTTTTATTATAACGAAATTGTTTTCTTATACTCCAGTCCTCGAAATCCAATTCGGTTCATAATTTAGAGGTACTCGTATATTATTTGGCGAGTCTCATTCTATTTCAAGTTTCCAAACAACCTGCAGTTAACACTATTATCATTAAGATTAAATTGTTTCTAACACTTATTCAACGTTTACTGAAATTTATGCATTTCTTATTCTTTTAATGTTCAGCTTCTTCGCATTTATATATTTCTTGGCAATGGTAAATTGTAAATGTGTACGTAGAATCCTCACCACAGTGATTGCTATAAAAGAACAATGTTATTTTAAAAAATAACTTGACGAAACTTTTATATTGCATACCTCGTGTGAATGGTAAACGTGAGGTGCATCAAAACAGTTGTATTCTTCATTTGACATCCCTCAGTACCACTTTAAGGGACAAACAGATACAAATCTAACAAATTATGATACGAATATTAAAGAGCTACACGTCGGTAAAACGTTCTTACTCATGCTGTCAAAAGGATTGAGCCATGAGCAGGAAAACGCTTATCCGATTTGGATCTTTTGTTTCGTGCTACTGTTTTGTATAAGTTGCTGAAGGACAGCAATACCAAGTTATGAAGTAAATCGTTAGAGAGTTTTCGCAAGGCGGGTAATCCACAGTCGTAGTTCGTAATCATTGTAGTCAATACGAAATAACATACATACACAATACGTTTTTGCGAGTTGTAAAATGGAAAACATACGTAAATCTAGGATCTAGTTGGAACGGAAAACCACTACTAGTACCTAATCGATAGTACCACGACTAGTACCTAATTGAACATCTATGTGTCTTCTGATTAGTTTTGCGTCCATAAGGATTAAAAGATAGTAATATTTATAATACATGATATCTGATTGTATCATACGAATATGTTATATGTCTAGATCTCCAAAGAAAAGTAGAACTTCCCAGATAGTCTTAGAATGTAACTTCCCAATTTTACTATAACACATATGATGTTTATTTTAGAAATCGGAAATGTGGGGCAATTATAGTGCCTTCAAGATGAATAACTAATTTATCATGCCAATCAGTGTAGCATCAACATTCACGTAACCTCAAAATCCTAAAGCTATGTTAGTTTATACATGATACATCTGAATTAATGTGAGTTAAAATTAACCATAAAGTTCCTGACAGGTTTTTTTCCTTATCCTTTTCCATTCTTATCCATTCTTTTTTCCTTATATATATATATATATATATATATAATATATATATATATATATATATATATATTGTCGAATCATGTGGGAGGCGTAAAAAACGACGTCAAGCGTAAGCCTCAACATGAACAAAGAGGAGCCATCAATCGTAATTCCGTCATTGGATGTCGGCATGCGTAGTAAATTCTCACCAGAATTTGCATGTTACATCTGTCAATTTCACACCATTATGGTCGCAATTACTTCGTGTTCAAGTTGTTCTATTATGAAATGTAATGTAAATAAAATATTTTATATTTACATCAAACACTAGACACACAACCGGAACTTACTTGTGTCGTGGTCCCTCTATTTGGAAAAACCATTTTGTGAGGGTTTTTAAGCAACGTTTGAGTTGCTGCTATTATATATTCATACTAATAGCAGCAACTAATAAAATAGTATAATAATACTATTAGTATATTCATAACGGAAACACTTCTCTTAACAATACAGAAATAACTTTGCCGCAAATAGTACGATATCAGATGTTTCAAATTGGTTCGAAATAACAAATTAATAGTAAACGAAAAGAAAACGGTTTTAATGCAGTTTTCCATTTCAAATCAACAATTCTGTGCTCCATTGAAAATGAACGGTGTACCATTGACTGATGTTAAGGCAACAACATTTTTAGGTCTCCCAATTCAGTCAAACATTAAATGGAACGTCCATTTAAATGAATTGAACACAAAAATTAAGTTCATTATGCTACGCGTTCAGAATTCCTACAAATTCAGTCAACCTTAACAAAGAAGTGATTCCGTAATTGATGCGATCAATCTAAAGTCTTAGTTGTTTTAAATATTTTTAAATAAACGAAGAATGTGGATTTGTGGTAGAATCGAGGATCCGCCCTGGCCCTGGCCGTTCAACCACTTGGCCTGGCGCGCCGCGCCCGACGGCGGGGCCGGCCGCCGCCGGACCGGTTCCACGTATGGCCGGGGCGGCCACGTGTGCGGAGCGAGGCGCGCTCGCTCGGTGGCGCGGCTCCTGCTCATATCTACGCCCACATTCATACGCATGCCCATACCCGTACGCGGGCGCTTGGCAAGTCAGCTGCACCGATCTGCCAAAGAACGCCCAAGGCCAGGCCAACGCTGCGCAGCTCCGCCGCTGGAAGCGGAAGCCTCCGCGCGTGCACTCCACGCACCGACGGCGCAGGAACACGCAGAGGAGGGGCGCCGAGAACGTCAATCCTCGTGTGTCGCGATCAACGCCTTCAGCCGAGTACGAGTGTGCGCGAATGCTTTCCCTCCGCAAATCTCTGACGATAATGTTGATTGAATCCACGTCTACACATTTTACCACCATTTTTACATTCCAATTATTCTCGTCTGCCAAGCGATCACCACTTTTGACCGGGTAGGAGTGTGCTCGCATGCTTTCCCTCCGAAAGTCCCTGATCATAATGATGATTGAATCCACGTTGTCTACACATTTTACCACCATTTTTACATTCCAATTATTCTTGTCTGCCAAGCGATCACCACTTTTGACCGGGTAGGAGTGTGCTCGCATGCTTTCCCTCCGAAAGTCCCTGACGATAATGACGATTAAATCCACGTTGTCTAAAAATTTTACCACCATTTTTACCTTCCAATTTCACACGAGATCAGGGTCGTGATGAAAGTTTATTACGATACATGTTACGGTACATTTCGTAGGACGAACAGTCAAATTTAAACAAAATTAAGTTTCCTATTGTAGAATTCATGACCATTAATAAATTGTGGGATGTGGATCATGAGATTGCTTAATTAATAAAACACATTAGTTTGCCAAACTTTAGGAATTTATAATTCCTTCCTCATGGTTACAGTAAACACAAACAACACAAGGAATGAAGACAACTTACCTGAAAAATATTATTTATAATCACACCATATATACCTGAATAAACATATGTAAAAAAACAAAAATAATATAAAAAATTGAAATTAAATTTCATTTCAATTTTTACAAGGTGAATTAAACCTTATACGATATTCGTACCGTAACATCTTATCGGAATACTCGGTTGGTTACCAAACTCTACCTTTTGGCTTCGTTGGGCAATTCTTCATTCTATTGTATTGTAGTTTGATGTCTTACAATATTTACGACGTTAACAACTATGGTGTATTATTTTACATATTTATCTGGGTTTACGTTTACTTGAATGATCTAATGAGATGTTAGCGATAATGACTATGATGAGGTGAATGAAGGAGAAATGGTGGTATAAGGAGTAGGCGAAACGAGAGAACCCTAAGAAAACTTAATGAACTTTGAGTCACAAATTCCACTTGTGTTAGCCGCGAATCGAACTCGGGTATTTACGCTAGAAGGCATATGGCGCCACGAGTTCCTCGATCATCATCATTATCATTATCATTATCATCATTATCATTATCATAAGTATCATTATCAATATTATCATTATCATTATTCTCATTATTATTAATATTATTATTACCCCTATTATTGTCATACTCCATTGCCAAGCTTAAGAGAGGAAATCGAGTACTCATTTAAGCCCTTCCATTTCCTGGGCAGATGGTGAAAGTGATGGTCTGTCTTTGCCTCCACATTGTGAAGGAGGGTAGGGTGATCGTAAAGGGTCAGTGGTGATGATAGGTGAAGCCAATTTCGGAATAACCGCTCGGTGAGAATGTCTAAAGCTTTACACTACACTCAAACCCACATCCTTCGACTCCACGTACTTCGACATAGTTCCGAGCACCTGCGGCGCTGTTGCAGGCTACGAAACCCCTCTCTAGGTCCGAATGCTCGTCGATCTTTGACAAAAATGTGGTGAATACAGCAGGTTTACTCGGAGTTCTCCCCCCCCCCCCCGTCTCCTATTCCATCATTCCTCGACCATCGTTCATTTTATTTTAAGATCGCCCACCTATTAAGTCCTTCATTCCAGATTCGGCTTAGGAACTTGAATAACAATGTATACACTGTAAGTTAAATAGAACTCTAATGATTGACAGGTAGACGGTATTGGTTGGAATTGACTGAATCATACTGATAAGACATCGATCAAATTAAAAAGAAGTGATTTCTTTTCCATTTTGATTTTGCGAGGGAAATACAAATCGTGATATTGAATTATCCAAAATTCGAGTTTTTCAATACATTTTCTCAATTATAAAACAAGTTTTCGGGGTGGATGTTTCTCAGTTTCTTTCTAGCAGCCTCCCCAGTTTTCTTTGCCTTCCAATGAATTTCGGGTTTCCGTTGCGTTTCTAATCCCAATTTGCAATTAGTCGATAGTATAGAGCACCCTTTACTGTTAGATAATGCCATTAAATCTGTTTAGATTAGCGACCAGAGAATGCTCGAGTTATCTAGTGTGTGACATTCTCTTCAGTAGTCAGTTGTAATTGTTAAAATGATTCAATTGAAGTAATTTATACCATATTTAGTTGAGATGCCCATACATTCATTATTAGTGTGTTTAATTGATTTCAAAGAAAATATAGTTTTAATAAATGTTTAGAAATAAGAAAAAGGTTTTCCCCACATTGTAATTGAATTTGCAGTTAAAAGAAATTTGGCTCTCTTGAATACAACTTATTAAATGTCTCATATATACTCATAAAATGTAACATTCCTGAACCGTCTTCAACGTCTACACAAATAACGATCCACGTTCCAGTAAAGTAAACCAAATTAAATCATTAATTCATGAAAGTGATGATCATGATTCATGAAGTGAAAGTAAGCTAATCACATCAGCAGTTATATTTTACAACAGCAATATTGAAAATATTTTGTACTATTTGTAAATTACATGTCGATTTCAAGTTCTCTCAACTTCGATTTCTAAAAATATAGATCGCTGATCATTTTTGTTTTGTATTTTTAATCTTTATTAGATTATTGCGTAAACCATAATGAGCATACCTATAATGGGTGTTGAATGCGATGACTAAGTAATGATTATGAACATATGATAAAGACGGAAAGAAATGCAGGGGAAACGGGAGAACCCCATAAAAATACCTGCTGAGAAACCGCTTTGTCCATCACAAAATCCACACGGTTTGTCTGAGATTTGAACTGGGTTTCCAGTGGTAGGAGGAGAACGGTCAGACCGCAACACTACGGCAAAGGCGGGTGACAATGATCTTACATAAGAATTAATTGACACCTCTGGAACAGACAGTTGTCCGTGACAGTACTGATAGCCGTGGAGACTCGGGTCCAGGCGTGGACAAGGGTCGAGGGACGCGACGCATCTCCCCTACGATTCTCTTGGGAGTGGACGTGTTTCGCATCTCGTTTATTTATTTCTCGCGCGAAGGGAGCCTTATTAGAATCGATGACGTCAAGGAAACTGGTATATCCCAGGGTGAGTCACAGCACGTACATTGCTTGAATGTCTTGCATTAATTGATCGAGCGAAAACAGACCACAAATAACTAGACAGGTTCGAAAAAATGGTGTGTCCATTTTCAGAGAATAACGAGCGTAAGGTCTGCCAAGAAAAATCTCAAAGTTTATCTGGTGAGTCATAAAAACAATTATATCGACGCTGCGTCTTGTAAATTATCATTCTTAGTACCTAAAACGTTGGAGATTATTATGATAAAAACACTAAAATAGAAAATGCATCTGAATAAAGTTCATTGATTTATTAATGTGGTATACAAAAGACTTATCGTTACCATTCTTCACCGTATATAAAGAACGTCAAATCTGTTGTAAATTCCTGCTTGGAGTCGTAACCAAAACTGTTGTCGTTAATAATGCTACCACTTGATTCTGAACTTTCAAGTTGACTTCATATCTTCTGACCCTTTTTGAAAATCTTTTAAAACGAGCTTCTTAAAATGTCATTATATAGAATCTAATGTCGGTGACGAGCAGAGTCAATGCGAAAGTATTAAATAGTGTATGAATAATGAAAACAACTTTTTCACCTCCATAATAATGATGAAAATCATATCAGTCCTGCGCGAGTTATGTGCAAATGAGAATTACCCTCCACATTGTACAACTATGTAATGGTGGTGGCTCATCACTACAAACGTTGGTGGTTCACACCTCACACAGGGGCTACCCAGGCGTGTCTGAGAAAAAAATCTCATCTACACATAGCCACTGACTCTAATCCCTACAGTGGGGGAGGTTTGGGGGATGCATACGGGACGCTCTACGGAACTCAAACTGGTATATAAGGAATTGGCACCTTTCAGAAATACACAGAACCAACTTACACATTTTGCATGTTGATTTTCATCCAAACATTTCTATATCCACATTATCAGTTTTGATGATTTAAAAGTATTAATAAAATAATGTGCTAATTTGTAAAATAAATCGCCAACGCACTTCTTCAACTGCAGAAAAAACACTAAGACTTAACAAAATAAACCCATTACACTAAAATTAAGTTATATTCGGACATCACTAATAGTCGGCAGAGTAGAGAGCGCAAAAAAAGAGTTGTATCCACCTCAGCTGAAAAGTAATGTTTTTTGATTCTTTTTAACCATACTCCGCTTCTCTATTTGGGTGTCAGGCGATACACTGCTCTCCCGAAAAATATCTTTAACTTTACCTTGGACATTTAAATAAATATTTTTTTACACAGCCTATTCCAGTAACGCAGCAGATCGTACAGCGTCTGCCAAGAAGGCAAACACCGGACACGCCGCTTCCTGAACAATTATCTCAATTACGGCACCAACGTATTGACGCGTCCGCGGACGCCCGCCCGCGCCGCGCCGTCCGGAACTGATAGCCCCGGGCCACGTGACGGCGCGCGCGACATGGGAGCAGGATCTGCCGCTGGAATGTGGCATCGCGTGTGCGCCTGCGGATTTTTCGTGCGTGATGGACGCGTTACGGCTTGCCAGTTTTCGAGTAAACATATCCTGTGCACCTCGTGGGCCGTGGATGTGCGCCGACTGGTGTCACAGATGGGACTGTGACACGCCGCGACAGAGGGACTCAGAGAGCGAAGCGGGTGAGGAGGTTGAATTGTGAGTTACACTATAGAAACTCCGGTCGCGGGCATCGCAAGGAGTTTAATTATAATAATAAATAGTAAACACAATAGTATACTATTAAATATAATAACAATTGTAAATTATTACTATTGTTAATTGTACTTCTTTACTATCTAGGCAAATGAAAAGGACAAGTTCGAGATGAGTCAAGGATCCAGTACTTACGAACACATTCAATAAAAAAAGTAGCGTAAATTAAACAGTTCCATTACATTCGTATTTTTAGAAAAGTTTCAAGGCTATTACAATGAATTTAATAATACTTTCTTTATAGATATTCAATATATATTCTGCGTACAGCCAGTTACTCAGTAGAAAATAATACTACCTTTTACATTCTCGCCTTACTTCGTAAGAAGAATAAGTATTTTAATCATGTGCCGGAAATACGCGATTTTTCGACAGAAAACTTCTGCTGTCTGGAGGAGAATTGTCCATTCTCTGATCGCTAGCCAGATACTCTCTTTCGTAGATTTCCGCGCCATCTCCTATCAACACCGGGCAAATGCCGGGGCAGTACCCTAATAAACGGCCGCGGACGCGCGCAATCATTCCTTTCTCTTCCTTGTCTTATCCTCACTCCTTACACATACACTTACATGCACTACACTATCACGCATGTCGGCAGACCAGTCGGGAGGTTAGAGCGGGTCCCTGCTGGGGCGGTGTCCCACTGGTGGGAAATGCCTGGTGAAAACCCCGCGAGCCGACGTTTAGGTTGGCGCAGGATATCGCCACTGGGAAGGGGAATATCATCGCAACCTCCTACGATTAAAAAACATGCACTACACTTACGGAACTAATGGCCTTAAACATTGATGCGCCGAGAATCACTAATCCATTAATTGACAAAAACTCTTATAGCCGAGTCCTGTTAAGGAAAAGGTGGATAAATCTTGTTCCTATTTATCTAGTAAATTACATCCTCTCACATGTTGTGTAGTCAGATTCTGTTTTGTGGGTCTTTGATACCGAAAAATTGATTGACAGCAAAGCGTCTGTCTATCCGTCCATCTGTGGTAAACGATAGCTTCTACACCTTTCAGACAATTTTCTCCAAAATTAATATTCCTCAATGAATTTGAAGGCACTCGAGGTCCTGCAAGTTTGTAACGAATGTTTTGATTGCTGGGGGTACTTTACATGAACCATCAACATTTTAAAAATTTTCTCAAAAATGTCTCGCATTTTTTTATTAAAGTCTCTCCTCGGATAGTGTAAAAGATGCATAAAAGGACGACACAGGTATAATTTTCATTGAAGTCTCTGAACTCAAAAATTCCAGAAGTTAGAAATAATGCATGTGCTTGTGTAGAATCAGTAGTTCTATAAGATGCATAATGTCAGATTTTCAATATTAAGGGAGAAAATGCATTGCAAAGTACTGTAGAAGGTTAAAGAGTTTTGTGTCTGCTGTTGACACAGAATATTTTTTTGACTTCATGGTTATTAATACGATGTGGCGTATAGTCCTCGTATATTGAGGCCTGTAATGCAGGAAAATATGCATCCTCAGTTGAGTAAGACAATTAAAACAAAAAGTGAAGTCCGTCTCCATCGATACATAGGCAGGTGGCTTTCTTTGATATTCAATGGCTCTCAGTACTAAATCATATTAATGTTATGTAAAACTAGATGTCAGCTTAAGTAACATATTTGATGTGTTGCCAGAGCCGATCATTAAAATGTATGCCAGAACTTTTGATAGGTTCAGAATCACTGATGAAGCGTGCACCTTGCATTCATTTATATTTAACATGGAATATGGAGTTATGCGGGCCTAAAGTAGACTTGAGTTGAATGAATATTGCGATGATGCGAAAACAAGACCAATTACGATGAATGATAATTTCTTTTACTTTTGCATGAAATGCAGAGTGAAGCGGAACGGGGTGGAGGGTGTGAAGTGGATAGGGGATGAAACGGAGCGAAGCGAGGTGAAGCGGTGCGACATGAAGCGAAGTGGGGTGGAGCGAGCCGAAGCGACGAGGAACGAAGCAATCAGGAGTAACGAGAGACCGAACGAGGCGGGGACAAACGTGGCGATTGTTGGTGGGGGGTGGGAGTGGAGCGTGGTGAAGCGGAGCAGACAAGAGCGGGGAGATATAGGAGAAGGCAAGATAAATGATGTGGCTTGAATCGAGACACAGAATAGTGGAGCGGGCTGGAGTGAGGAGGAGAGGGGTGCTGCGGGGTTGGAGCGGGGTGGAGAGGGTGGAGTGAGGTGGAAAGGTGTGCAGCGGGGCGGAGCGGGATGGAGAGGGTGGAGCGGGGTGCAGCGGGTGGGGCGGGGTGCAGAGGGGTGGAGAGGGTGAAGTGCGATGGAGCGGGGTGCACCGGGCTGGAACGGGGTGGAGAGAGTGGAATGAGGTGGAGCGGGGTGGAGCGGGGTGGAGCGGGGTGGAGCGGGGTGGAGCGGGGTGGAGCGGGGTGGAGCAGGGTGCAGCGGGTGAAGTGAGGTGGAGCGGGGTGGAGCAGGGTAGAGAGGGCAGAGAGGGGAACGGGTGGAGCGGTGTGGAGCGGAGTGCAATGGGGTGAAGCGGAGTGGAGAGGCGTGGAAGGGGGAGGAGCGGAGCAGACTAGGGCGAGGAGAAGGCAGATTGGATCAGGGGATTCGGGGTGGATCGTGGTGGGTGAGGGGTGGAGCGGGGTGAAGCAGGTGGAGCTGGATGCAGCGGGGTGGTGTAGGATGCAGCGGGGTGGAGTGAGGTGGAGAGGGGTGCAGCGGGGTGGAGCGGGGTGGAGAGGGTGAAGAGGAGTGGAGAGGCGTGGAAGGGGAGGAGCAGGGTGAAGCGGAGCAGACTAGGGCGAGCAGAAGGCGGATTGGATCAGAGGGTTCGTGGTGGATGAGGGGTGGAGCGGGATGGAGCGGGGTGGGGCGGGGCGGCCCATCGGCATGCATCGTGGCCGCGCCGCCGGAGGCCGCTTCCTCCGGCACGCTCCTCACGCGCCCCCGACAATTCTCCGCCGGCGCTGGATATTAAGCAGGCGCGCGAGATTTTGATTACGCACTGATAAGCGCGCCCGAGTGGCGGTGGGAGGACGTGCTGCCGGCGCACGCCCGCCGCCGCCGCCGGTGACGTCGCCGCCGCTTGCACCGCGCTCTCTCGATTGTCGCCGCTCTTTAACAGTCCGCCGACGCCTCCACTCCATCCGACCCCTCTCGCTGGGTCTCATAATTCATTCGCAGTTGGACGACCTCTGGTGCAGCATTCGGACTGCTCGACATCCACCGCCGCGGCCCTAATTTCGATACCCGGCGGATCCAAGTGGACTTTGAGGTGGTTGGTTGCTGGTTGGCGGGAGATGTCCCCGGCATCCTCCCGTTTCCCCTACCTCCCATTCCACCATTATCTCCAACAGGCACTAATTTCATCATAATTACGATTATTCACATCACCATCATCGTCATCAAAGCATCCCAATATAATCGCTTTACTGGGGAAGGTGAAATCTCTGGTTTCGTAACTAGGACGATTGTCCCGTCACTGCGTAAATACATGTCATTAAATATATAATTAAAAAAATATACAAAGTCTACACAGAGAAGTGACTTGTAACTTCCGACTGAGTGCATATTTCGGAAAAACCACGGACCATTTCGATGATAGAATCTGTAGGTAAAAATAATGTCATTGTCTGTATGATGTACAGGTAATTTGAATTTCCTCAGTGTTTACGCAAGGCAAGACAAGAAGTTTCAAGTCTTTTGGTAATGTCAACATTGACACCCAAGCAATAGCGGCGGCGACGATGGAAACAACTTTTTCTTTTTCCATTCCACCTCTACCATTTTGCCCTCTCTTCATCTGTCCTCTCCATCATCATCTTCATGTGTAACTTCAATGTTATCTCCAATTCTTCGTCCAACTTTACTTCTACCTTTTTCATACACTCCAACTATCCTGCATCGTCCCCTTTATTCGTCGTCCCTATCTTCACTATCTTCACCTCTTGCTCCACCTTGAATTCCCACTTCGCCTTTTCTTTCTCTCACCTTCTTTTTCCTCTCTTCATTTCCTCCTCTTTCTTTTCCTTTTCTCCTCCTTTTCCTTTTCTCGCTCCTTCGTTCTCTTTCGCCTTCCGTATTCACGGCCTCAACTTCTTCCGCTTCCACCTCCCGCACCTCGACCTCCACGACCTTCACCTTCACCGCCTCCACCTCCTTCGCCTCCGTCACGTTCGCTGCCTCCGCCCCCACCCGGCCCGCGCCCCTCCTGGGGGCACGCGGCAGGATGTCCCAGTCAATCGGGCAATCCGTCAAGCGGCGACGGCTGGCGGCCGCTCCCGTGGGGCGGCGCGCGGCGGGGTGGGCGGGGCGGGGCGGGGCGGGTGGGGGAGGGAGGGCAGCGTGACGAGCCGGCGCTGGCCAGCGCGGCCCGGAACCCGAGTGCGATGCGCCGCATCGGAATGGACGGGCGTCCCTTCACACCTCGGGAGGCGTACGCTGGCTCGCCAACAACGCACGAAAAACACATCAGTAGTGAATGATCTTATACTTATCAGTCCGAATGACACGCGTCGAACGCTGTGATACCAAGGTTTCGACCAACTTGTCGTGCGTTGCACTCCGATCCAGGAGATGACCACGACAAGAAACGGCATCACAGACTTCGACGCGGCGTCACCCGCACAGCCATCATCTTTCGCGTGGCACGCCGCGGGAGCCTTCGACATTGCATACTTTACTAGTGGCATGTTGTAATCTGCCTGGTGGTAAAGAAGCTCGGAGCACTGCGCCTATCAACGAATTACTATAAGGCTGTGGGTCGGAATCCTGTCAGGCGTGGATGATTTCAGTTGTTTTGTGACATGGTTTGTACTCCTAGTACTGCATGTATCACCAAGTATCCAAGTTTTCGAGGCGGTTAGAGCAGCATCCTGCCATGAGAAGCACTACCTCAGCATGGCCGGCATGGCATGCTTACATAAGGAAATCGTGGAGCTAGGGAAATACAAAAGTCTGATCCAAGCAATACCAAGTGAGTAAGCCGATCTGGGGGGAGGGAGTGCAAGGACTTGTTGTCCTGCGTCCATGCAAGCGCTACACCAGAAGTTCCCGAAGGGGTCGGTATAGATCCCCGGGGGGTCGATGAAATATTGAACGGGGTCAACGATGATGTAGGGATCGATTGGGAATCAACAGCCAAATATTAATCGGCGCCTGATCAGCAAATTCAAGTTAGCATTGATTACAAAAAACACTTAATTGCTTTTTATATAATGCAAAAAAACGATACTCTAACGCGCAAGAAAGTAATACAAACTGGAAAAATGATATGGCCATTTCTTCAAAAACACTCAATATTTTGTAACCTTTGAATTAAAATGAAGTTTAGAAACTCAGGTATTCGAAAGTGCAAGTCTCATCTATTACTGAAAATGCAGGTATTTATGAGAATATTGGTGTTCGAAATTGTTATCTTTAAAAGCATTTGTGTGCAATTCTTTAGTGTCATGATTATAGATGCTGTATATTATAGAGAAAACGTACGGAGTTCGATGAAGGAAACAATTCGTTTAGAAGGGGTCGATGAAAGGAAAAGATTGGGAATCTTTGCGCTGCACCAAGGCAATGGGCAGGTAACAAGTCTCAGTCTGGCGGGGGGACATTTGGGGCACAGAAAGTGCAAAGACGTAAAACAGGAATACATACATGCCACGGTTATGGGTTCGAATCCTGCGGAACGCATGAATGTTTTCATTTGTGTTGTGGAATGTTATGCATTCCCAGTATACACCATGAATAGTGCATTTTCAATTTTTTTTATATCAAGAATATTCAAACCGCTATTTTTAATTTTGGTACTTTGACCTCATATTCCAACTAGCGCCCTCCTCCAGCCATCAAACCTCCACGAAACCTTATTCAAGTATAAATATTATAATAATAGATTACTTCCTTTGCTTGCTTTGTACCACTGAACGTCTTAGCTCTAACGCCACGGATCGAGAAATATTTCGCAGCGAAATAATCTGTCAGGGCAAGCTCCAGGATCTAAATTACTTCGATTTCGTTGATTTATTGATTTGAGTCAAAACCAAAAACTGCAGGAAAAAAGAATGAAAAAAGAAAGAATTACTTCACATTGTGCAGCACGCAAGCAATGTGGCGTTTGTTGCAAGTGTCGCTAAAGAAACTACAATACAAAAAATGAGGTCATCTCTCATAACTCGATTCCCATTACGTAAGACACGCAAATGTTTGTCTTGTTCAGCGTCATGCGATGATGTACCAAAATATATTTAGAAGAGTAAAAAGTATTTATAGAGAAAAAATTAACGTAGAAACCAGTGCAACAAAAATAGAAAAATAAAACCTTTTTTAATCATTATTTAAATATATTAATCGAAATTTTATTTTTTAATTTTTAACTCTAATTTAAACACACGTGTCCCTCTAGCCAGAATGCCAGCGCGGCCGTAATCGTCAGATCTCCTAGGATGTTTTACGCGCCGAGATTCGATGATAATGGCGACGACGATGATAACTAAAATTATGTGATGAGAAATAAGCATGGGCATGTACACGGAGTAGGTGGTGAAATGACAGGCAGTGGAAACGGGAAAATTTCCAGAAAATGTGGCGAGAACCGCTTCTGCCCATTATAAATTCCTCTCAGTTTAATTTAATTTATTTAAATTATTTATTTAAGGTCAAAGAGTTAAAAAGGATAATTGACGCACGCAGAAGTGCAACCTGTCTACATTTTCTTTACCTCTGATATCCCTACCCTCAGTCTTATAGTACATTATAAAGTTAATTAACTAACACTCGTATTTCTCAAAATTTGATAACAATGATCGACTATTATTGTATTCGACCTCGCTATCTAGCCAGAGTCGACTGGACGCGGTAGCTCAGTATAACCAGTGGGAGATACCGTACTGATGTCAGTGGGAGATACCGTACTGATGTCACTGCCGTGCCTCTCACCGGGAGGTCCTAGGTTCGAGTCCCGACGGCGGCAGGTTTTTCGACACTTTCCAGCTAGGTCGAATTCAGTCGCTGTTTGGAGGAGAATTCTATCAGTCGGCCGCTCTTATCAGTAGTTTTCCGTGGTTTCTCCGAACAACACCAGGCGAATGCCGGAGCAGTACCCTCACAAATGGGACATGGACCGCGCACGATCTTTTCTTCTTCTTCCTTATCCTATCGTCACCCATTACCCACACTTACACTAACATGCACTACACTACCACACATGCCAGGAGACCGGTCGGAGTCTTAGAACTTGTCCTTGCTGGCGCGGTGCCCCGCTAGTGGGAGATACCTGATTGGGAAGACCCGGCTAGTCGACGGTAGGTCTACATCGCCGGATGGCGCCATCCAGTGGGCGAAGATCACGGCCACCTTCCGATGAAAAACACGCGCTACACTTACGAGACTAAAGACCTCTGTAGTTGATGCCTCGGAATCACTAACAATCAATCTAGCCAGAGTCGAAAATTCAGCCACCGTCGGAACTCGAACCTAGGATCTCCTGGTCAGGGGCACACATCAGTTGATACTCTGAGGCACTTCTCCCGGTCAATTAGAGAAATATTCGCTGCCGTACAATACAAACTATTAGTATCAGCAAATGAGCGGTAGATTTTGGCTCTTATTCCTTATCGTACCGTACGGAATGAATCGACTTACCATCGCGATAACGATTATTTTGGAAAACAATTATTTGATGACGGTGTTCAGGAAATACGAACATACCAGAGAAGAACACACCAGAGAAGTGAACACGAACACACCACGAACCCCACGAACACACCAGAGAAGTGAACACGAACACACCAGGGAACACGAACACACCACGAACCCCACGAACACACCAGAGAAGTGAAGAGAACGAGCGCAGGTAGTGAGGCTGCGTTGGCGGTTCGAAGGAGGAAAGGCGGCGCGCCGGCCGCTCCCAAGCGCGGGGGCCACCCGCGTAGCCCACGTCGCGCGCTAACAGCCCACAATTCGCGAACGGCGTGGACGGCGAGGACCCTCAAGGGTCCCTAATTTGAACTGCGAAGAGGTGAGGGGATGGTGTTCTTGACGTGAAGGACCCCCGCCACGACACTCCTGTCCACCCACTCACACACCCGCCAACGGTGCGTGCGCTACAGCTGTAGGGGTCGGATGGGGGCAGGGGGCCACGACCTCTGTCTTATAATGCACAGAAAGGAAGACAATTAAGAATATTAATATGCTTCAAATGATACATTTATTTGGGGATTTATTTTAAAACGATTAAAAATTACTCATTTTTTAAATTTAATATTTTAAATGTTGCTACAGTAGTGAAATTAAAATTATTTCTCGAAAACAGCAGTACAAGTAGAATGATTAACAAGAATATCCTTATATTTTATTTTTAAATTGCTTATAAATTCAACTATAGACATTGAAAATAATCAATTAATTGCTTTTAATATTATTGTTATTATTATTGTTATTATTATTATTTTTAATTCGTTGCGCCCTTAATCCAACTTATCGACGCAACGCGTCTCTTCGCCCATGGTCGAGCGTTGAGCGCGGAGTAATCCTCCATTATTCTATTACAGAGGGCACTGTATTTTTGCGTCTCGACTAATCAGTTACCAAAGAGGGCCGACAGGTAGCATCTCCGCTTACGCACCTCTTACTTCACGCGCCCCTGCGTCACTACCCAGCGGCCAGAATTGGGAAGGAATTAGGAAAGGGGTAGGGTTTAGGACATTTCACAGGCGTTGGACTAGCCCTTGTGAAGCGGCCCAACTCGTTTTGTTGGAAGAAATTTCACATGAGATTCGACGGAAATCGAACCCGGACCTCAGTAGTGAAAGGCTAGCGACTTCGCTATGTGCCACGAGCGAGCCTCTGCCGCGCGCGAGCCTCTATTAAATTGTAATATTGCCCGTTTATATTTTATATAAACGATTATTTTTAATAAATTTGAATTGATATAACCAAGTAACCTTCTTTGAATACTGCTAGGCTGTTTGAAATCTGTCCGTTTGATTCACATATGGTCAATATACAGTATTTCATGCATAGTCTGAAAGTCTGTCTTGTTACGAAGGAGCAGGAGGGCACAGCCCAGTGTGAAGTGGCGGAAGGGGGGGGGGAGAGGTTCTGTGGGCTTCATTTGGCAGTCGGCGTGACGGGCGCGGGCGGTCGCGCCTCCTCCGCGTGGAGGACGTGGGCTTCCGGGACGGTCCGCGGGCTCTGCGCTCCCGCGCGGGCCACCCCGGGGCAACCACCTCCAGCACCGCTCACCGGCGGCGGCCCCAACGACGCCCGGAAACGTTAAGCTCTGGGGGGGGGGGCTTGCCCGACAAGAGGCCAAATCCACACAAACTTAATATTTTCAAACATACCGATTGATTGATTGATTTTTTCGTGTTTCCGGGCACGTCAACTCCTTTGGTCATTAGTCCCGTTAGTGTAGTGCATGTTTTTCTCCGGCGATGGCGGTGAACTTCCACCGCTGGATGGCGGGATCCGGCGCCGACCTACCGACGGCTAGTGGGGTTTCTTCCTAACCAGGACTCTCCCACCAGCGGGGCACCGCCCCAGCCGGGACAGCTCTAACTTCCCGACCGGTCTCTCGGAATATGTGGTAGTGTAGTGCATGTTAGTGTAAGTGTGTATGTAAGGGGAGAGGATAGGACAAGGAATGGGAAGGACAGATCGCGCGCGGTCCATGGCCTGTTTGGTAGGGTACTGCTCCGGAATTCGCCTGGTGTTGATCGGAGAAACCACGGAAAACTACCGATCAGAGCAGCCAGCCGCTAGAATTCTCCTCCAGACAGCGACTGAACCTAGCTGAAAAGCTAGTGTCGAAAATCCTGCCGCTATCAGGACTCGAACCTAGGACGTCCCGGTCAGAGGCGCTGCAGTAACATCAGTTGATTCAAACATATCAATATACATTATTATCTATATTACTAATTTACAATATGCGCAGATGTTGAAATAAAACTATGGGACTCCACACAAGTGATAGGTGTTCAAGGTTTCATTCAATACCCAGAACTAGAGAAAAAGTTTAAAAAAATAAAGAAAATCATCAATATTAAAATTTTTGGTTTTAACTAAAAATTGATAATATTTCATTGTGTAATTGCACGTTCTCTCATACTGCTCGTGCGAAGTAAATGTGTTTCTTTCCTCTTAATTTGCATAAACTAATTTCCATTTACCTCTTAAAGAGCTTTCACGGTGATTCGTACGAGCTACGTTTTTGTCCAAAATCCAACAGCTAGGGTTGCGTAGAACTACTCCAATACTTGTTTAAGAGTTTTACCTCCTCCAGCTGTTCAGACGAAATGAGAGCGGCTGGGGAGTTACGTAGAACGAGCTGCGCACCGTCATCCCTCCATTCCCCTAGCTAACCCTCCGTTTCCCCTCTCGGGCCAAGGCCACTGTCAACTATTTCGACTACGTCGCGTCGTGTAAATTCTAGGGCTACTTATTTCTCTTAGGAAATGCGTTCGCGTATTTCACGTAAGTGAATATGTCTCGATTCAGCCTACTCAGGCTGGGCGGTAACAATCCTCCTGACGCTCATACTACCAACTTTTTTAACAACCATATTTGCCGCCAGAGAACCAAAGGACAACTGTCTCAGTCCTGTTATCCATTGTTGGCGTTCCTAACTTTCTAACCGAATATTACTTCTGTATGTCAATTCCCACATCACCGACTAGCTGCTATGCTACGTGTTGTCCGTCATCCCAAGTAAATGCATTGGACGCTCGTACTTACGTTAGATGTGGATGTTGGATCGGAACATTAATTACACCGAGGATATTTATTAGGTATTTTAAATATTTCGCAAGAATTTTGGCTACTGTGAGTGATGTACGTTTCGACCACAGCTCGATGTAAAGAACTGAGCGTAAATGTGGTAATGATGCATAAAAATATGTACCTGAATTTCCTTACTTCTATTTGCAATTTATATGTTCTGTTACTCCCACAAAGTAATAGAAAATGTACAATGTAATTTAAAATGATTATATAATATTTTAATTTTTACACTTTTTATAAGTTTTATTTTAAGTTCAATTTTCTATATTGATAAAAATCAATTAAAACAAGACAGACTCGTGCTAATTGTAAAGTGAAAGTAGCAAGTCTGAAATAGCAATATTTTCATATAAAATATATAAGATTTCTGTATTAATCAAACACATTCATAACAGAGTGCAGTTTATCTTACTGTATGAAGAAACCCTCACATTGTGCATTGCATCTCAGATGCTAATGATCTGCGGCAAAGCCGTGTTGGAATTGCGGCCAGAATATAAAAATATTATTGGATATCATTACCCACTCTCACTCAAGGAAACAATCACAAAATAATAATTTAGGCGCACTAACCCATGGTGTGACAAAAAAGGCAATCCTGAGAAATATTTTAAGAGAGTACAAGTGAATGATTGCCAAAAATATAATTTATCACACGTTTCTGGATTCCTGCTTAAGGGCTATTCTTCTGTTCTGGAAATATTGTATAATATAAAATAACGTACCTCATTCTGGAATGGAGAAATAGTCCCACAAATCGTGCTGTTTGAATGATCATTTTCGCCTACGCGAAGCAGACGAACATAGGGCATACATTTTCATAAGGCAGCTCTAATAATTCTTAAACTTGAAGTGCTAACCGTGCCCAGTTGTAACCGTACACTCGCTGAAGAAAGAGGGACGGTCTCCTCGCGTGCCTTCGCATGCCTCCACATGCGCCGCAGAGGAGTCGCAGAATTTACGGTAGTAGGATGCTGCGCGCTGCATGAGATTTGGCGGACGAAGCTGCTATGGAGCCAGCTATGCAAATCAGTCGAAATGAGCGGGAGTAGCCAACAACACACAACTGATACACTCGAGTCTTGGTCCTCGGCAAGGCACCGGGCCGTGCTTCCAAATATACCGGGCCAAAAGAAATTCTCCAGCAACTTGACATTTTACACTGAGAAACACTTAGGACATTGTAAATGTTTAATGTGAAATAATTAATAACATTATTATGAAAGTACATTTGCTGGATCAAAGAAACAGACGTGTCAGAAATCAGATACACAATGATACCAACGAAATGGTATGGGTCTTTAAAAGCAGGTGGGCTGCACCTTTCAAAGACCATTCAATGAAGATTGCTCGTTCATTTCTTGTTCTTTACGTCACTTTGTAGGAGAAGCATTTGGAGACCTTCAAAACAAGGGGAAAGATACACTAGACGAGACAAATGGTTATTTAAAGATCTGCAAGAAATATTTGCAGACAGAATCATTCTGTCACAATGTCAAAAAAAGGGATTTTATTCGCAGTGATTAACACATGATTTACCTCTTTTTTTATTTGTCAAAGCCCTAAATACTTCGCTTTATTTATACTTGCTGTAAATCTTTGGATTATATTTCACACAGGCATTTAATATATAACTCAAAAGATGTATATTAACAAACCGTTATGAGCGTGTCTTTACTGAAAAATATCACCTGCGTTGTAACGACGTATACGATGGTAGTGATAGAAGACAGACTACAAAATTGAATGTTACGTAAGAAGCAAAGTTAAAAAAAGTTATACTACGTCCCTTAATTCTTGAGTGACCAACAATGCCTTGCTATCTTAAATAATATATTGTATTATTCGGACAGCAGCGGAATTATAAGTGAATGAAATAATCCTTTACAAAGAGAACCGTTACATACATCAAACATGAAATTTCATGCTTTCAATTGTACGAAGGCGCAAGAAGAAATTGGTAACATTATTAATTGCGTAATTTACAATCTGGCAATGCATGCACTATGATTGTATAATGAACGCACCTCAAAAATGTTATCATAGAAACTGTAGACCTATTGTGCGTAACATTTAAATCAATTAACTTCTCTCCAAAAGGTTTTTGTCGATTAATATTAGGGTATTCTCCATTGGCTTGCGATTGCTCAAGCGCTCTTATAAACATATGACAGGAAAAGTAGAAATGTTCGACAGAAATCAAGACTACTTTCCTAAATATCAAGCAATTTTTTCCCTCCCCAACACCGATTATTCCGAAAGTTCCATACTCCGAAATTTTCAGTGCCTTTAGAATCAAACTATGGACGTTTACTGCTTAAGCTATGTATCAGATTCTTTATTTGGATGTTTAATACTGTTTGCTTTTATGTCTACGTCTTGCAACGTAGCCAGATTTATAAATGTGAAGTCTTTAAGGTATTAGTTGGTCTTAATAAAGAAATGTAACAAATGCACAGGACAGGAATTACCATCAATCAGGGTCACGCAAAAACTGACTTACGATACCGTGTAAATATGGCTAGAGCCATTATGATATGCTAAATTAATTGTTTTTCTCAT
Organism: Teleogryllus occipitalis; assembly: GCA_011170035.1. Classification (NCBI taxonomy): domain Eukaryota; kingdom Metazoa; phylum Arthropoda; class Insecta; order Orthoptera; family Gryllidae; genus Teleogryllus; species Teleogryllus occipitalis. The sequence continues at coordinate 4,956 of BLKR01009804.1, read as the reverse complement.
CAAAGATTGATAAAAAATACATTCACCATACTAGTGACCTGCAGCATTAAAATTCCCAATGAACCAAACCACACAAAATGATTTTCCAAAAATTAGTATGGACACTCCCCAAGAACAACAAATAAAACACTCTCGTATAGATGCAATACATAATTTTAACAAAATCAGTCTTAAGGAAAACTGCTATAACGTAGAATAGGGTATAAAACTACAGTACCTCCAGTTCTACAAAGAATACAAAAAAGTTGATGTTCCATCACGAAACATTTGAATAGCAAACATTTAATGGCTGGCGGCCTCTTCCTTGGAGCCTTCCAATCTCATGACGTCAGATGTGTCGTGACAGTGATGCACTGAGTATGAGAATTCAGTTGGTATGCCTAGATCAGTTTTGAGTATAGGGAAAATAACACACACAAATATTTGCGTATTTTCCGGAGTCCTTGGGTCTTTCATGAAACAGACATTTCTCACATGGAGGGATGTTCTTTCAGTTTCTGCACGCATTGAAAATTAGTAACCATCATGTTAGGTTTGAGATTATTATTGCTGTATGGAAAGCTCAAATGTGGACTACGAGAGAAGCCGTAGAACCCACGCCTGATGATGATCACGATGATGATACTTCATTTCCCAGAGGAAGTGTTCACATCCTCCAGGGTGACCTAGGTGCAGCGTCGCAATGCTTGGGCGGCGACGGCCAAGGGAGTAGTGATGGCAAATTTTACCAAAACATTGGTTCATCGATGTTTCCATACATCTCTAAAGGGTTTTCGATGTGGATGAAAACACCGATGAAGAAACATCGATGATTTAATTATAGACTAAAAAATATGCTATTTTCCTATCCATTTTTAATTACAGTACGTAAAAGAGATATAATTTATTGTTTAGTTACCAGCATGTTAGAAGAATGTTAATAAAATAGATTATCGAATGTAAAGAACAAAATAAAAATAAGGAACATCGTGTTTCGCTACTTTACCTTTTAGTCACTTCCATTCGTACACCATCGAAGTAAAACCATCTCAAGTTCCCTCAGATTGCACAGGCGAAATGTGCAGCTTTATAAAGAGGATGACGCAAAACAAGTATATCGCTGTGGATTGCCATCACTCTACAACGTGCCTAAACTCCTTTATTAAAAAAAAATTAAAATTTAGAAAACATAGATGTTTTTGCAACAAAATTACGATGTGACGAAAACATCGAAAGCAAAATATCGATGTTAATACATCGATGTTTCTGGTGGAAAACATCGAAGTTTTAAAAACATCGATTTTTTTTGCCATCCCTACACGGGACGCGATGAGCTTGGTCGAGCAACTGGCTGCGTTTGTGCCTCGCAGGTGCTTCTGTGGGCAGCTCGCGCTCTGCTATCACGGGATCACAGCCTTTGCTGTCTGCCAGGCCGTCTCGGTTCTCACGCGCGCGCTCACGGCGCAAACAGCGCTTAACACCAATGCCAACAGCGTACTGCATTTTCTTCTTCAGAGAACTCACCGTCTGTCGAGACGAAAAACGAATTCTTCCAATGCATACGTAGCACAGATGAATGAGACAATAATGGAAGTAACACCGACCCCATTTGAATATGAAGGAAGAGGTCTTTCAATTCATCACCCTCATTCACGTATTTTGTTTCTGATCTAGTAACATTTACTTCTAGTTTAAAAAAATGATTTTTACCTTTTCTGTTTCGTCGATGTAATCTCAGGAAGACTGGCACTTTTTGAACTGAAGGTCAATTAGGCCTAATTAGAAGTGTGAAACATAGAACTCAGACGAATACGGAAAAACTATTCACGTTATATCACTACCCACTCCCTCCCAACTGTGAGTTTGTGAGCAGAGTCCCTTTCATGAATTGCTGCGGGCTCCCAGTGTTGAAAATTCTCACCCTTCCTTCCCAGCGGACGGAGCATGTATTTTCTAGACAAATCTCTCAAGAACCCGTAGACGCGAGGGGGGACATATATGCTGCAGTGATTGATGTTGAACTTTTTCAGGACCGCCGACGTTTCGATCATCTTGTCGTTATCTTCCTCAAGGCTGGTCTCTTGAGGAAGATCGCCACAAGATGATCGGAACGTCGGCGACACAGCCTTCGACGTGGCCTCACCTGGACAGCCAAGATCATTTCATGACTCTGGCTGCGGAAGCCTACGGGATCTTTGTGTGTTGTAAATAAAACAGAGCTTTCCTTTTAAAAGAATTCCCAAATTTGACGGAAACACTTCACTCACTGATTTCAGGATTTTCAAGGTATGAGCAGGTCGAGGTGACACGGAGCGTAGCTGCCATCGGGCTGAAATCTCACATCCAGGGGTGAATTAACACGAAGCCAGACAAAGCACGTGCTTAGGGTCTCTACTGCATGGGGCCCCTGCTTCAAAAAGTAATAATTTATAAAGAATAAAAATATTTCTTGACTATTTTATTCTGAATACACGAAAATAATTAAATGCTGATTTTAAAAACGATCATGCAAATTCATTCAAATAATTGTAAAATTTAAGCTTTCTTTTTGTGTTGATTTTCATTACATATACTACATACATGAAACCTGAAGGATTGGTCATGATGAAAACCTTTGAAGATATTAATCTGACCTTGCTCACAACGAATATCGGAGTTTACATTTCGGTCTCTGGAAATTATGGTGGACGAAGTTCCATTCGCGGCAAGTGTCCTTGCAGTTTTCCGGTTTCCTCTGACTCTTAATTCCTCTACATATTTTATTTTCATCTCCATTGCTCGCCTTATCAATAGTCTCACCACATCGTATTGTGTATGACACTCCAAGAGACTTGCGAACGGATACATTGAAATAGAACAGCGTGTCTTTCCAAAACAATATTCGCAATTTGTTGCATATACATCAATTTTTAATCACTATCATCTACTGCATTTCGTATCTTGTTATCTTGGATCTTGAGTGTTTGCATTTGTTGATTATTACATTAACGAAGTCGTGCATCGAAATAAATCACAGTGGTCAGTCTCAGCAATTAATCACTTTTTGTAACGTTCAAATAGAGAGAACGTTTTCTAAATCACCAAAAATTAAAATTCTAAAATGCCGTTTGTTAGAGCTTTATTAGTGTTAGTTAGGTGGAAAATTGTTTCAATGAACTCAATCTCACATTTATTCTTTTAACCAATCTTTCTTCCCCCCACCAAAAATTTAGCCCTCACCAACACATATCCTAGCTCCGCCTATGCTGTAATGATGCAGTACGAATATGTTGGTCAAATAATACTATCTCCCGGGATGCAGTACTATCTCCCCTCTGAAGAGTTTCGCTCGGACGCGTCCAGCAGCGGCGTTAATTTATGTCGGCGTGCCATGGGTCGTCACTCGCGGCACAGAGCGTTGCACCTGCGTGCGATGCAATCCACACGCGTCCCACGGCATGCCGGGCGGGCGGGCGAACGGCGGTAGCTAGAGAGCGAGCGACGGAGCGCGCAAACGCGCGTTCGCGAGCGCGCACCCTCCGCGCGTGTGCGCGCGTGCGTCGCCTGTCAAGAGGGGGAACGAAGAGGGATGTGGGGGAGAGGGGGAGGGGGAGAGTACGAGGCGCGGCGGCCGGCCCGCGGCCAGGGGGCTTGCTCCGGCGGGCGGCGCGAAGCCACGCAACTCGAAGCGAAGCGACGCGCCGCGACGCGTGCGTCCGGTGCAGCGGCGTCGGGACGTGCGCGAACGCCGCGGCGTCGCTCTCGCGTCGACGCCGGCCGTGGCGGTGGCGGCGAACTCCATCCCACCGCTCCGACAGTCGGTCTCTGAGAGAGCCCTGCGGCAAACACCGTTCCCTCCATCATTGACCAGGGTTTATTGATTGATTGTTTCCGGGCACGTCAATTGCTGTGGTCATTATTTTGCGTTGGTGTATTATTTTTTATGGCTGGAGCAGGTAATCCTCCCTTCCCCGGAGGATGATAAGACCCAGTGTTGACCTACACGTCAGCATGCGGGGAATTTCCCTTACTGGCATCTCCCCGAGCGGCTCAGCACCCCAGCCGAGGCAAGCTCTTCCCTTCCGTCTTGGCTCCCGACATGTGTGTATGTCCTAGTGTGGTGCACGTAAGTGTGTGTGTACGGGGGAGAGGATGGCACAAGGAAGGAGGAGGATCGATCCGTAACCGTTAGATACAAAGGTACTCCGGCATTCGTCCGTTATTGAATCGGGAAACCATGGAAAACTACCGATCAGAGGAGTCGGTCGCTAGAATTCTCCTTCAGACAGCCACATAATTCGTTATAGCATTATAGTCTGTGCCCCAAATCCGCCACCTGCGGGACTCGAACCCTAGGTCTTCGCGTCCTGAGCCGCTGCTAAGGTAGCGATAATGCTGACTTTGAGCTAAATCAGTCGGTAGAAAGTATGGGGTTCGAGTTCCTAAGGTGGAGAATTTTCAACAGCACAGGCAACTAATAATTAACAGGCTACGAACGTGCCCTCATTCAAAGCCTCGTTAGCATCGGCCCTCATCGCATCGCTCAGCGGAATATATTCTTCCGCCAGCCAGGTGAAATGAGCGCCTGTTCTGCCACCTCAGAAGTAGTCGTGTGCATGCGCGCGTTCGCCAAAACCCCTCTAAATCTTTCATTAAAAAGAAACATATATATATCAGGTCTTAGGGATAGTTTTGAGGTGTGATTCAGCTTGTTCCGATAAGTCAATAAAAGAATATTGTAAGAATTTATATAGACCTGCCGTTTAGCTTGAAATAATATGTAAATGAATCATCAGTTCCAGAAATTGGAGGTCAGGCCATACTTCGTAGAAATCAAAAGTTCAACACACCATAACCCAATAGACAGCTTGAGCTGCTTTTTTTTACTTTGCTTACAATGAACTTGCAACGGACCAACGTTTAATCAAACAATAATGAATAAAAATATCATTTCTATAAATAGATGTTTTCAAATGTACTTTTCATGAATAGTTGCAC